>NMRB01000076.1:382022-414031 GCA_002633025.1 Notospermus geniculatus
GGAATTTTATAAGTTACTTTATACTATCTTTACTACAGTTGCAGAAGATCACCATGAATTCCGAATCTGCTTTCATTATCTTTTGCTGAGGGGATGTTTTTATACTGAAGTGCTCTCTGAGAGTTCTGAAAGATGATCTCAATTTGTCATAGGTGTGTTAGAATATCCAATGTGGAAATATGGGGATCATCCAGGGTATGCAATACCGTAGTAGAGAGTTTTCACAAAGCCCCCGAAATGCCGACGCGAACGTCTATCCTATTGTTCGCTGCTCTCTTCGCGGCACCGAACAATGGGATTGGCGTTCACGTTGGCGTTTCGGGGGCTTTGCGAAAAATCGCTATTGATGATCCTTCCCCCAGTATAAGTACATGTACGTGTAATCTGGTTTTGTGAAGATTTATTTGAGAGATGGCCCCTTACCTTCTTCAAATGTTGTTAGATGCTGGCATCAAATCTCTATGACAAGCTTACAGAAGGTAACCAGAGATTCTCATATCTATGCACTGAACTTGTGAAAAGTTCAATATGTCTGGCTTAGTCACTTATTGCCATGATATCTATCAATCCATCTGTCAGTTTGCAGACTGATCAAATCGGTGACTGGTGGTATTGGTGTGCAGAATAGTGCACAAATCTTGTACATTTCAATGCTGAGCAACCTTTCCATTTGTGGATTCCTAAACAAAAATTATCAAAAATGAAGGATTTGATGTGTTTTCCATGTTTCCGACCAAGGATTTTCAGGAATTACAGAAGTGAGGTTGTATTCTTCATCAAAATTCAGAAAAGCAAGGAATTAGAAACATTTGAGCCGATTATCATTGGTATTGAGTTCACTGTCAGTCCACACATGGTAAGTATCCGATACTAGTTGCACTTGTAGTGCAGTGGACTGTCAGAGTGGGGCAGACTGGGAGCATCAGTGTCTTTCACCACTGAAGTTAGAGTTCGATCCCCAGTTGCCCTTATTCTTCATTCTTCTTTGGTGATGCACATGTTTTCTTCTTTGTCTGGGGCCTGTTTCATAAAGTGACTTTAAGCTAATGGTACCATTAAATCAATGCATTTTCCATTTGGTTAAAGGTACCATTAGCTTAAAGTCACTTTATGAAACAGGCCCCTGGCCCCTGATTTCCTCATACTGTGCCTAGTTATTCTCCCAGACAGTGCCGTATATTGGCGCTAAAGATTGCAGTTGGAATCTTCTCCAGTGAATTGGTTCATAAACTCAGGGTTTTCTTTTTCGCTAACTTCCTGAAGAAAAAATTGCCCGAACCAAAATACCATACAAATCGTGTGAGAGAGAGCAAAGTGGCATCGCCAATTGGTGAGTGGGTACTCATCTTGTTTTGAACAGCTGCCGAGTTGTTCAAGTAATATATCTGACGATGTCTGAGAGAATTGTGCCTCAGGAGGAAGATCACGTACATGTACATACATGACGTACATATATGCTGTAAACCATTGGTAATTTCTCAAGAATTTATCAACTTCACCCATCGCTGTTGACTGCATCAACACTATTGCCCTTTAAAACCTAGCGTCCACTAGGGCGCGGACAAGACGCGGAATGCAAATTTAGTGAATCCGCATTCATTCGGCAACCACTCCGCATATTCTTGAAAGGTTCCGTTCACTGTCTTTATCATTCCGGAACAGTTCGCGGCATTTCTGCACGTTCGGGAAAGGGTAAAACGACCAATAGGACTTGATGCGGAAGCAATGCCGAAATGACACATTTGCTTCCCGAACCCTTCCTAATGTTGTCGGCGCTCTAGTGGACGCCACCCATAATCAAATTATCTTGTATGTCTATGTACTTGACACTCCATTCAATCATTTCCTGCTTTGAAGTGCAGCTCATTGGCATGAAACTGCCATTATATGAGGTTTGTGTCTGCATTTCAGACAAAAGTATAGAAACTGATAACTGTAAGTTCGAGCAACAGCTGGCATGGCTGGTTGGTTGCTGGACCGGCTGGACAGAGATGACAAGTGAATAAATGCTGTGCTGCCTATACTCTGCAGGCCGACATCTGAAAATACATGTATGGCACCAAGTCAAATACCTACAAAACTATTTCTGAAAACATGAACAGCTTTCTGGCGACTTTGGTTATGTTTGCTGTAGTCACAGTTGATTCATCAATGCTGTAAAATTCATGGTAAGAATGTTTGTTCTGGAGAAGGCAAGTTACCTACCACTGTTGACTTAGGCTAGTTGCTCTCTATCATACTACATTCTGAAACCAGTGATCTAGTCCATCATGCAAATTAATTCATGAAAATGTATTGGTTTGTCATGTGGCAAAGTTGATCTCTGTCAACCTATGATTATTCAGTTAACCTTGCTGAATACGCTTGGAATGGACTTACATGTAGAAAATATGATATTCATAATTCCTTGTTATGCCTTTTGAATTGCCTTTGCACCAGTACAAGCACACCGGAGCTGAAAGCGATATACCAACAAACATTGTAATCTACCTTGAACCAGATTGTGACATCCAGAAGTAAAGCCAGTTTCTAGGCCCTCATTTTGAGTGTTGTTCACACCTGCTGATCATAAATTGCCAAAATATTTATGTGCCTACTGCCACCAGTTGAACAACCTTTCCACAGCATGAAATAGAGTGAAGCCTTCCCCATCAGGTATTTAGAATCAACCTAATGAGAAAGTGTTGTTAAGTTTACAAATCACAGCAGGATGGTGAAGAAATTACAAATTAGACTCAGTGGGATTTTGACTGGAAACATCAGTATGCACTGCCAATGGTGAAAAAGTATTTCAAAAACTCTATATGAGAGCATCAGCATCGAAGAGAAATACCGGTAGATGTGCTAGTTCTGATCAAACTTTTCTTCTTCCTGTCTGGTTTTATCATGGGCAAAACGTAACTGGTCATATCCCAGCATCCATTCAGCCTGCTGCAGCAAAGAGAACAGATTCCTGAAGATATTGATCTGTGATGAGAGATGAGCATCTTCAGTAGTTCAGGCTGAAAAAGCGATTGTCTGAGAATGCTCCTTTAGACTATAACAGTTTCCTCACTGTCTGCTTCTTGAGACAAACTATTATGCACATTGTACATGTTGTATATAATGAGAGTCGAGCAGCTCACTCAGACAAGAACCAAACATTTGGTCAGGACTACCGGTACATTGTAGTTGAAAAAGGTTCATAAGTTCTGGCTTTTGTTAGTTGGAAATGTACTTGGTCATTTGCCAGGTGCTTTCAGCATCAGCTGTTCTTTGGGCGAATGCAGAGATCACCATTTTGAATAGCAATATAGAAAATGACCAAAAGGCTACACATGTAGTTGAATTGTGGAATTTATCCGGCACATATCATGCGCCACATATCATGCGCCTGCTTTTGTAAGTTGATTGAAAGATGTTGAATTACTAGGATTCTCTTCAGAAGAGCCAATTGTTTGCTATAACTCAACTGCACCCAGCTTCAGTTCCCTTCTGCCTCGAGACGATACTGGTTCTGATGTGTCAAGATAGCTTCTTGGGATGGAGATGCCGATCTCTTGAGCAAACAACTTCTGAAGGCTGACTTGTGTTGGGGCATTGCTCGTAGTTTTGCCAAGCATATCCACAGCCTGTCATGCTTGTGGTTGGCGTGAGTTATACCCCAAGGAGGAACTACATGCATATTCGTTTACACTTCTGAGTTCATCATTTACTGAGAAAAGCCATGAACACAGACTGTGCATCTTCTGAAAGGTACACGTGGGTTTTTTACAATTCTTTCTTATGTTGGTGTTCTCCAACGGACATGCTTCTGCCTTGAAAGATCTACCTGTAGTAATCTACAGTTTGTTGGATTTCCTTACTGAAGTCGCTGTAAGCAATATAGGTTGTATCTTAACAGTATATTCAATGACCTTGGCTCTTCAACTACACCACTCAAGTGAAGTCATGATCATTGCTTTCATCAGTTCATCCTTCCATTATTGTCCACAGTGCTTAGAAATAAAAAAGAGGAAGTAAAATTGCCTGATGGCAAAGCAATAACCTTTACAGAGAATGTGGTTAATGATAGGCCTACAATGTTCAATTGAAACTACCTGTTGGGCTGATGGTATGATAAGATGATCTTGATTCTTGTAAGAAGATTGTAAAGAGATTCTGGAGGATATGTTTCTTTGCTGTATCAGCGTGAATCCGGTGAGTGGCCTTCTGTAGCTCACTGGGGTGAGCTATTACGATGGTGCAGCGTCCGTCGTCCGTCGTCGTCCGTCGTCGTCGTTGGCCGTTAGCAGGGCACGTTTCGTAACCGCTGGAGCTATTGATCTGAAACTTGGTACATATATACATGATAAAGATGTTAGAATTGGCATCAGGTTACCATTCATATGATGTTCAATGCCATTGCGGCCAAAAAAGAAGCTTCCTAGCCATGTTTGCGGACGAAAGCATTCACCTTGTAATTATCAAACACAAGGTCATCTATACTCAGTGAAATCTGGGTGGTTCAGCTGAAACATCTTGTACATCCATTTGTCTTTTCTACAGCATTTGGCATGTTCATTTGTGCTTATTGTGTTTTGCTTGACAAGGTCTTGGGTACCACCTTTCATTGATGAGTTACCCATAGGCTGGAGATTATTGGTGAAGATGCATAATTCACCATCCTGCATACAGAGTAGTGATACATATGAGCATACCTCCCATTCCATCCTACAGTAATCACACTGGCAAGTAATGCACACGAAACCATGCATGAAGTTATGATATGATAAACACAACCTCCATAACTCTCTCATAAGAGCGATTATTGATATTTCTTACTCCAGGCCAAGGCTGGTTAAGAGATAGGTAAGCTGGGCCTACAGCTGGAAGGAATCTATAAAAAGTAATGCATTTGTTGACTTTGTGGGAATCCTCATTGCCTCAATCCCCGGAATGATCATCATTCCATCATTGGCTCCTTTCTATATATAAATGGGCCACACAGATTAGCTTCGATTTGATGATTTGAAATAACAGGTAGAAATCTGTTGTTGAGAATACATGTAAATGGATAAATTTGTATGATGGCCAGTAAAAGATGCTGGCGACACCTATTGGTGTAATTCATACAAAGCTCCTTTTCTTCCTGATGAAGTTGGAAGAGAAACCTTAATGATGACCATTTGAAATGGAAAATTATTTGGTCAAGCATTCAAGCAATCTTACTTATCTTTTGGTGAAGGCAGGTGGCATGGTAGGCCCCTATACCTTGCTGGCATGGCTGGGTTTTCTCTACCAGCTGCAGCAGCAGTTCAACTGGTGCATCTCCATTCTGGACCATTAGTCAAGAATCTGTGGTTAATTGACTGAAACAATGATTGGAAATTACTTTTTACGGTACATCAGTGTCAAACTAATGGTGGTAGTTCTCAACAGTTAAATTTGCTTTTTGAATGGTGGTGATATCACCAACTCGTTTTACATTCGAATTCATTCATTTGCAAACACCTAACTTTTTCTGCAGATGGTATGTCCATTCACCATCAGAGAAACTCAACAAGTAGCTACTTGATGAAGAGCTGTTGCTCTTGCTCATCATCACCATCTCTCAATTACTTGAAAGCTGATGGCAACTGGTTAGGATTCCATTGGTAAATATCAATAACTTATCTCAAGGAAGAACCTTCATTCTACTTCATGCCATCAGCAGTAATGAACAGTTGTGAAAGATTAAAGGAGCATGGTATTGGATCTCAAATGCGTTATTTGACTGCCGACGTAGAGGGAGACACCTAGCGGCAGTAAGACCAACTACAAAAATACATTACAAAATGTACGTAGTAAATCGGGTCAATTCGCCGACAACGTACATGTACATTAGCCCCTGTGTTGGAGAGTGGCATGGTGGCACTGGCTGTCGAGAAAAAGTGGCAATACCGTGGTCCTTTAAGAGTTGACCTGCGGAGCGTTCACCTCAGAAGGAAAGAAGAGAGTGAGAAGAGTTTCTGTCTTGGTCCATCATGTGGAAGAGGAGCTTGGAGGTGGAGGACACTGAGGCTTTAATACTGGTTTCCTCCTGCATTACAAACTGTCTGATATTGTATGGAACTGGAGTGTTCTCAGTTGGCTCCAAATTCTTATCACTTCATGACCCCCCCCCTCGCTGCCCCTTTCAGTGAGAAGTCATCCTATCTTGATGTAGGGGCCTGTGTTTCAGACATGTCAAGCAGGCTTCTGTGTTTTGTGGTAAGGATCCCGAAAGTAACTTTTGACACTTGTGACCCATTTCTTTGTAGTTCTCTCTCATTCCTTACTTTAAAACTTGACATGGTCTCCAATTGTACAACCCCAATGGCAGTTACCGGTACCATTTTCACTGTATTGCCTGTGTCAAAGTTTGTACAAACACAACATAAAGTAGAAAACATTCCTAAAGTGAAAGGTCTTGAGGATTTTTCAAGTCTCTTCAATTCATTTCAATGACCCTTCAGTCAAATTCCATTCCAGCCATTTCTCACTGCATGATTTCTGTACAAGCTGGCTTAATTCCAACTGACTGTTTTTGGAAGCCACACTGATCTTTTCAGGAGTGTAATTTGGATTGATTTGCTAAATTGGTTTGAATAATTCTCATCAAATAACAATCATAGCACAAGTCAAACGTCAAGTGGTTTCCCTCTTTACATTTTTGATCTGTCAAGTTTTACCCACAACAGGCCTACCACGTTCCCATTGAGAGATTTTAAGCTTTGTTGTTGATAAAAATGTGTGGCGGTCAAGTAAAACCCGTTGAAAGTCGCTGAATGATCAACAAGGGCTGTCAGATTGCCTGTGCATTGATCTGCTACTGTTTACCTGTCACATAGTAAATTTCAGCTATTGAAATGTGTGGGTTAACACTTTCCTCAAACACGACATTCGACGGGTTTTCCTAGACCGCCTCACAAATGTACAGTGGAACCAATCTACTCTTTCACTTTCAGCAATGTTGTCCCCAGTTTGTCAGCAGAGGTCAAATTCCCTGTATTTCTGTGTTCTCCTGATAAAAACTACCTGGTATTCAAATGTCACTGAAGTAATGATCACTTTATTGACTGATGGTGTCCCGATGTCAAGTGGTTCAGTAATATCAGCTTTCCACTCTTGTAGGCAATGGAACACTCGAGCTATTGATTCTTTCCTTGTTCACTGCATGTTGGTGAATTTGTGGACTCTGAACTGAGGATCCAGTGTCAGGACCCACAGTCAGACAGGCGGATATCAAAGTCAAAGGATGAGCCTCATTGATAGATTTATCTGTATTGGCTCTTTTTCCCTCCCCAACTGTTCATGGTGATAATGAAGTTGTTTCTGTTGATTCTCACAGGTGGCTCTGGCTGTCTTATGGAAGAACTTGGCTAAAATTGGAAATATAAAATTTTGATGCTTCATTCAAATATCTGTCAACATGGACTACAAATTACAATCTGTCCCTCAGTTAGCTCCACTTGGCAAAGTTGTGGAGTATTCCTTGGCTGGTATTCATAAAAGTTAGCAAATGCTTTTACTTAAGATTTGCACAGCGGGGGCCAATGTAAATGTACTGCAAGACTTGAAGTAAAAGCATTTGCTAGCTTTTATGAATATCAGCCCTTGTCACTGATGCAGAGTTATGGACACAGTCTCTGTGCCAGACCTTTAGGCCCTTCAAGGGACTGCTGATTCATAGTTTTGAGGAGAACCTGTTGATACTTCCGCTCTGTCAAGTCTCGATGGGTTCTGTTATAGTAACAGATGTGTCCTTTCTTTGACAGATTCAGAAAGTAGATAAGAAGTGCAACAGCAATCAATAGGGAGGTTTCGCAAGTGCCCGGTTAGGCCCTACGACGACGTTTATCTATTGTGTGGGTATACCCGAACAATAGATAAACGTCGTCGTATGGCCTAACCGGGCACTTGCGAAACCTCCCTAATGCCTAAGATTAATACTGCTGAAAACTTACTTTCGCTGATTGAAGGCCCATCAAGCCAACACCACCTCAAACATTTTCTCCGGGGTCAACTTTGAGGAATTCGTGTTGTCCATTATCAAAACTACAACCAAGAGTAACAGGTAGTTCTCTTGTGTTCTACCTGTGAGGTGAACAATTTGATACCGAGCCTGTAAACATGTTCCTGAATCTGCAATTGATTTCCCAATGGAATGTCAAAAAGTATCTTGCCAATAAGAATGCAAGTACACCTTCGGGTAAAGTTTCTTTTCATATCATGACTGAGTAATACTGCTGTGTTTGTAATAGAAAAATTGTCAGTCTGACGACTCATATTACCACTTTTAATTCTGTGTAATTTTATGGCGCTGAGGTAGTTTTGGGTTGCATTCACAGAAAGAAAATTAAACGAACATGGTATTTTATGCTGCTGAGAGCTCACCATGCATCATCATAAGCATTTATGACAAAATTATTCGTGAGAGACAGGTATTCAGCTTGATAAGATTCCTGTTGTATCACCTTTGAAACCTTCCCCATCATGAGATGTTGATCACCGTTTCGATCTCGTCTGTTTGGTGTGGATGTTTTAGTGTACTTCTTTCCTGATAGGTGGCCACAGTGTAACTTAAGCTCTTTGGCTCATCTGAACCTGATTCACTCATCTACCTCCATCGCTTTTCTTACAACATTACGATGTCAACTTTCGAACACCTGCAAGTTGCAAGCTGATCATTTGACATTATTCAGGGTAAATAAACAAGTTTCAAACCCCCTCTGAATCAGCACTATACTCTTGTGAAAGCCACAAGCTTGATACAGGCAGTATAACAAGACAAGATAGATGTCAATTTCCTAAACAAACAACACAGCCCTCTTTTGTCAAAACTATCAACTAGCAACCCCAGTGGCTGTTTGGTATCCATATCAGTGTATCATATACACACATACATACAGGGAATCTAATATGGCTGCTCGGAGCTAGTACTGCTGAACAGTCGTGAATATCAACATCGACAGGTAGGCAACGTTTTTTGTACAATGATTAGAAACTGTTGCTAACTGAATTGTCAGATCTCGCTCTTGAATTAAAGACTTTTCTGTAACTTTATCCCCTGGATAAAAGGTATCCAATTAAACTTTGTTACTGACATCATTCCTCTCTCGTGGGATGATCTATTTATACCCCTCTCAGCTCTGGAGAGATGTACCGGTGTTCTGCTTCAGTGAAGCATTGTAGCAGCCTGAGTAACAGTGATGATCTTGTTAGCAGTGATCTGTGAAAAGTAGTTTTTAGGCTACAGCTGAATGTCAACTTTTGACTTGTATTGTGTAATTGATTATCTACATGTATACTAATGTTTATTTCATTGAGTGCAATATTTTTAAAAATTGTGATGTAAAGAAGTAACAAATTAGGCCAAATTGCGAAGGCACTTGTTTCTTCATGTGTTTCCTATTTGTTGAACATATTGGTCTATCCTTTGCCCAGCAGGTCTTCAGTCCACCCAAGTAACGTTGTTCTCTTACCAGTTGAGTTACCTTCTTGTTCTGTGGATCCCTGCAGGCAAGTTTTCGCTTTCTTTACTCTCAAAATAGTCATGCTATAGGTTCATTTGTGGAACTGTACAATATCAGGATAGGCCTACTGCCAGCGATAGAGAAGTTAGCAACTACTGTGTAAATAAAGGTAGGTGAATCCTATCATATATGTGTGATACTTCTGTTTCTTGTGAGATTATATGGGTCCTGTCAATGCCGATCTTTTAACCAATAATATCGAAGATTTTCTTGATGATGAACTTCCAACTAGTTTCACATCATTGACCTTTCCCTGCAAAAGCTTTGGCATACAAGTTACCTTACAGCCACCTGTTTGTATAAATTTGTTTATATTTTCAATCTCAAATGTAATATTGATATTGTGCATTTAGATGCAGTTTACAACTTTAAGCAGTGGATTTTAATATCAATTTCATTGTGTTTTGACTGTGGTGTTAGCATGAAGGACAGTTTTGCTGAAGGATTCTAGCACTCATCACTTGGGACCTTATTCACAAGGCCCCCTTCCCAACGTTAAGGGTACGCAAATCCTTTGTCAGGTTGATAGTGAACAATAGGTTGTCCACAAAAGGGCAATAGTTTGCGCACTCCCGTAAGTTACAGGAGCTTCGTCAATAGGAAAGTTACCGTACCTCTATGGACACTCTTGGTGCCTTAGGATCACAATGGATAATACATGTACATCAGAATATGATATTTTGGTCTGATTTACTGCTAATTTCAGTCTTAAGATCAGACCATCATATTGAACATCAAAACTCCAACAAACCGTCACCTTACTGTGGGTGATAATTGTTCCAACTCACATACTCCATAGCAACACTGAGAGTTCTCAAATATTCTCCAAATAATGGTAAATTTCCTGCTGAAAGATGTTCATGAGCTATGGTTTTGAATGTTTTGAGGCTCTTCAAGGTACTCCAAACTTGCCTAATTGGTTTTTAGTGCTAATTACTTCCTCAAAATGCCTCTTGGCTGTCAGAATGTACTGTAGGGCGATTCTCACAACACATCAATGTGTTCATTGTGCTAATTGCAGAACATTTTTGTTTTCTGCACATTTTGTCTAATTCATCATGACTACCAAACACTTTCCTTGAAACATTGCCATACACACAAATTCATGGGCTGATCAGCAGACATTTCTGTTGTCTCTTTGGCCCCTTTGACATAGCCTACATAGGCCAAAACCACTTCAGGGGTGGACAGAGCGCCTCCACTGTCAAGAATTTGAGGTCAGTCTGCTATGAGCAGACAAAAAATGTCCGTGGAGATCAAAAAAGTTTGTAGATCATGTCCTTCAGTTTATCTGAGGTATCATTCATCCATGTTCTCCCAGCGATATTCTTCTGCTTGCCAGAATGGTATATGAATTGCTCGATTAAGTACTCATTTTGTTTACCCAATCCAATTACGCCTGGTAGTTCGTAACCATTTATATGTATTTGTTTGTAAATATTACAGCTCTTTATGACAAAATGATGTATAGATTGCCATAATTTTCTTATTTGGCTGCAGAAACTGCATCATCGTAATAGTTCATAGCAACATTTTGCGTCATTTCTGAGGCGGCTTGTGTGATGGGTGTAACATTGGCACAGTGTATGCCGACAACACAGATGGAATATTCATAATTTTCGCATTTCATGTTTTTTCATCTGATTTGATATGGGAGGCAACATGTCTCAATCATTTGGTAAGGTAAGTACTGGCTTTCTTATAAGAACTGTGCCGCAATAGACATAGATTTAAATGAGGGTATGGTGTTCACCTCACCTGAGCCAGCGTCTGTTTCTTGGGGTAAGTAAATCAAGGTTTAGGACTGCAGTTGCCCTTATTGAATCCTGTTTCTTTCTATTTTGTTTTGACAGCTGAGCACAAGGCCTCTGTGCCTCTAGTTCCCTGTTTTGTTTTGGCAGCTGTGCCTGAGGCCTCAGCACAGTGTATGCCTCGTGTTCCTTCTGAGCACAAGGCCCGTATGCCTCTTGTTCGTTCTATTTAATTTTGACTGCTGAGGAAAAGGCTAGTGCCTCTAGTTCTTTCTGTTTTGTTGACAGCTGAGGACAAGTCCAGCATGCCTCTTGTTCCTGCTATTTCATAGCAAACTTGAGATTGTTTGTTGCTGTTAACCAGATCAGGAACTGATCTGATGCCACTTCTGATCTTGTGGGGGTGCTTCCGGTGCTGAACAACCATAGCTGTATCCCCAGCATCACTAAGGCCAAACACACTAATATGATATACTGCTGGTTTGATATAATCTGCCCCAATAAGTGACCTTGAGTACCACTGACTTAGAATCAGTAGTCAAATGGGGAAATATTTACTTGAAAATTTGCCAAATTGATTGCTTATAGTTTGATATGGCTTCACCCTCATGACTTGTGAGCCGACTGGAATTCATGTCTGCATGATATTGAACAAGAATTCCAATATCACTTGTTGCATGCCGTGTGTCAATTTTAGTGGGGTACCATTGGCTAGATTCAGTGTTTCCTCATCCCTATAGAGCTTTGCCCACTAGATATGCATTATTAGAGGTTGTGGGTTCGCCCATGATCACCATAAAACAGCTGTTGACGGTTCAAAATCTTGAGGTATTTGATCATTACGTCCGTTCTGCTTCACATTTCCATTACAGCAAATTCATGTCTCAGATAGCACACAGGTCAATAGGAGCAGTCAGCTGTGCATATTGCCAACAGATGGCAGCAAAGTTCTAGCGGACCAATGTACAGGACAATCTACGTGATTGCTGCTCGATCAATATTATTGATCGAGCAGCAATCACGTAGATTGTCCCAGTCATTAAATGACTGGGTCCGCTATATGCATTGAATTGGGCCGCAGTGACACCTAGTGGTAAACTCGCTGACAGCTCCTATTCATTTGATCACTGACTCTGAAAATACACCCAGCAATGGCACCATGCCCATAAAACTTGAATGATGTTTAAGCTTATATGCAAGAGGTCCCATCTAACACCCTGGTGCAATCAACGCACCCTGTCAGTATACCAGAAGTGAAGCAGTACCATTGTCAATAATACATGGTGGATTTTCACTACTGCTCATCGGAGTGTCATCCTGATTCTCAAGTACAGTGACAATCCATAAATTCATGCATGAAGGTTCTGGCAGCAAGCCACTCCAGGTCTTTGCCAATTGCAGAACAAATGCCAGGAAACGCAACTCAACAATCAAAGCAGAGAAAACAGTCAGAGCCCGAGAATCTGAAGGTGACTGCTGTAGATTTGCTTCAAGAAAGCATTTCTGAATCATTGTAGGTAAATCTGAACCTACAGTGCTATTTACAAGAGAAGCTTCAGCTGACAGATATGCTGCCATGTAGGCCAACATTACTTTAGCAAAGCAAAGCATAACCAGTGATCCACTTTCCTATTTCAGTCTTCCTTCAGGGTTTTACGACACAGAAGAATGTTATACTGTTTCAAATGATAGATTTTGAGATAATCTTCTTTCATCCCATTGATGTCACTGATAGTTTCTACTCATATCTTATACGAGAAAGTGGCCATCAATGAAAGGATTGGGGAATCTTACTTATTCTAAGAACCAAAAGGAAAGCCGAAAACCATAATATCTGCAAGTATCACCAACACCATCAAGAAATTCAACAGGTAGCAAGATATCTTGCAGACAGGAGAAGGGAAACAGTGCCAAGACAGTCAAGGGTCAAGGGCAGGTGGGCATACGTGTTTTCATGGAGACTGCATGGAAGTTCACATCAAGATAAAACACACTCCTACTTGGCAAGTTGCTTTTCTACCAGGTCTGTCTTCAAGCCTGAGGCGCGATCTACGCATTATGTTCTAGGCCTAGTCACACATCTAGAATGTAGAAATGTTTGTGGAACGCTTTGGAAATGTACGGTATGTCCTCCTGAGACAAATTTGGAAAGGCACAACGATGAGAATACATGAAAGTTACAAGTTTATCCCCAATATGATAATCAGCAATATTTACCTCTAAATGGCACATTCGCTTTCTTTCTTGGTGTTGGCTGCAAGGAAGTATCAGATCCAAAACAGACGTTTCTGCAAACCCCCAACTACGAGTATCCTCTCCCACAAGCGAAAACTGACTGAGCTATGACCCACAAAATAGTCCGTACTTTCAATACCTGTTAAAAAGGATTACACAAGGTGTAATCGGTGTCAGAAGAACAAAGGTGTCAGGGAATTAAAAGAAACGTATAAAAAGAATGAAATATACTTTGCTAGTTATGTCATACCAGTGTGCCTGTCAGGAATCAGCCAAGCAAGGTGGCATGGGTCAGGCAGTCCCAAAGGGGGCAGTACAACTTTATGGGAGGAAAGCATTTCACTTGACCTCATTTGTATTGTTTTTGACCCTTCCACTGTTCATCACGAAATCAAAACTAAACACAGACCTATCACTTATAATTCTGCAAGATTTATTGATAAGAACATGGTTTCATGTATTCATATACCTTTAGATCACAGAGTTGATGGCTGCTTTCTATCTAGATCCCCTTTCCCGCAAGATGTTCTGACAACAACACTTACAGGGTGTTAAGTTTCATGAAGAAGGCTTTAAATCTTTGCTCCTCTCCACCTTGGATGCAATCTAGCCATCACTAGGATGTTCTAAAAGTCAGGAGTTTGCAAGTGGATCTTGATGCTGGGGACTCCCTATCATACTGCTTTGGTATGATGCTTCGACAATTTCAGTCTCAAAGCCCTGTCGATCAGCGCTTTCAGATCAGTTGAGAGGACAAAGTTGCAAGTCAGTGGGTATTGAACCCTGATCTCTTGGATGTGAGAGTGATTCTGATGCACTCTCTCTGAGTTACATGTTAGCTTCCTAAGCTAGCCTGCTAAAAGGATGATAATGGCTGACCCTCTTGTCCATTTGACATACATGTACATTGCCTTGTGCTTCCTGCTTCTTTTATTGGCAACAATTTACTTCTACCAGAAAATTCTTTTATAGAAAACTTTCTCAGTTCATTGGTATTTTGATTGAAGCCAGATAGTATAGAATCTAATCTTTATGAGAATTCCTTTCTGTATGTGCAGCAGTCAGAAATAACTAGACGGAGAGATTCACATTGCTATAAATATTAGAGGAAGCCAGCGTGGGCAAAGCGCAAGGTAGACTACAAGGGAACCGGAAGCCTGAACGGATTACCATTGCAGCGCAACCAACACTCTATCCTTCACTTTCTTCCTAACTTGCTTGCCTGATGAATGTTGATCATCGGGTTGAAAGTACACCATGTGTAACACATCGTGATAATTGCCATCATTTTCCAATGATTCCTTTGTCTCTTGGTACAAATCACTGCGCCAACATCTGGTAACTGTTGACATCATTCACTCTCTACCACCAGTCTGCTGTTAAAGCAACAGGGGCACTTTATTTCATTATTGCGGAGTATTTTGATGACATATAGGGCCCTTGATGTCAAATCCATATCCTCAGAGAATGAAAACAAGACTTTGTTCAAAGATCTTTGACTTCGAGTCCCCTTCAGGCAACTTGACCCTCTTGGTTAGCTAGTTCATTGAAAGAGTGGTTGAGGCTTGAAGAGAATATTGATACCCCAAACATGGATCCAGCATTCGGCAGTCTCACATCATCTATAACCATGGCTGAAATACAGCTTCTCAATATGATGTACGAGATTTTCAATACAGTCTGTAGAACATGTGATAGTTCATTGAACCTAATATACCAAACCTATCCGATATATCACTGAGTGCATTCAATTTGCTAGACAGAATTCGTCTACCCAATTTCAATATTTGGAGAGTCATTCCCCGTGAACTACAGCTCTTGAATCACTGGTATGTTTCTCACATGGCTAGATGCTTGTTGCAAAAAGTCACTTCTAAATATGACTTCTAATGTACGACATAGGAAAGATGACTTCTGCTAAAACAGAGGAAAACTCCTTCAGTACTTTGGTTGGGATGGAAAACCACGCTCCAAAACCCAATAATGTGCTATTTGTATTCTCTTTTCTCGTCACTGCTTTTGAATCAATGGCAGGTTCGTTGCCGTACAGTCAGTGAAGCTGATATCAGATAGCAAACGTGGTGAATGGATGAGTTCCAAGTGAGAGTGGGGATGTCAATTTTCTTCCCCAATACTTTTCAAGTCGCATCATTCTACGGTTTTAGTTGTAGCATGGTGTCTAGTCATCTTGTCTCTGTTGTCTCTTCTCCTTCCACTGAACAGGTTACAGTTTGTGGTTGCCGACAAAAGGGATCGATATCCAGGCCAGAGTGATGGGAATCTTTCCTTGACTGGGTGACAAGTGAGAAATCAGTCTTCCTTTATTTGTACAAGGCTATCCTTCATGGAAAACTTTGTCAAACCCTTGTAATGTCATATGATGGCTGGCTGTAACTTGGATTTGTGGGTCTGTGATGCTGGCAAGTTGAACCAGCAGCATCGATCTTGTTGTTCATATCACAACCAAAACCGCTGGATCAGCCAGTCCTTATTCCATGACATTCACTGGTGAGTTGAACCAAATTCCATGACATTCACTGGTGAGTTGAACCAAATTCCATGACATTCACTGGTGAGTTGAACCAAATTCCATGACATTCACTGGTGAGTTGAACCAACAGTCACATCAATGTTGCCAATGTTGTCTCTACAAGACCAAAACCTCTCAACCAACCAAACATCTTCCTTGGGGTACAAACTCTGATACACAATCAAAATATGATTGCGTGGCAGAGTTATGCATGCCTGTTTTTGCAGTCGAAGACTTCTCTGCTTCTTTCCCACTCTTGACTTCAGAGAAGTTTGTGTAGCAGTCTTCTCTGTTTTCCTTATCTACATTGATTGGAGTTGTAGCTATCGATCACTAACGTTGAACTGTTAATGGATGGGTCGACTTATTGATTTTGATAAACTGGTGTGAAAGGAGGTTGCACCAAGAATGTGTCCGCATATTAGCTATGCAGTCGATGCAAATGGGCAAATAATGTCACACATTCATATTCTCCTGTTTTCTTATTCACCAATGTTCATCAGGGCTGATGCAGGACAATGGTTTGACGTATTCTAGAAGCCTCCTTAACGCTAAGGTCCACTTTAAGCTTTTGTTTTCTGCCTTGCAAACAATAGCTAAAGGTAAACCTTACAGTTAAGGAAGCTTCTAGAATACGGCCGTATGCCTTTGATGATAATTGTTCCTTTGGCAGCCTGTGTTGCCCCATCCTGAGGTGATCGTGCAGTGGTTCTAAGCGCTCGCTTCCTTCACCACCCACGAACGTGCTTTTGTGTGCGGTGAGGAAGAGAGTAAGTGCTAAGAATGACTGATTACCTGATTTCACCAATCCTGAGATGCTCCTTCAAGTTAGCTCTCAATGGGCAATTTACCATGTTTCCTCAGGGCTCACCCGTTGACCAATGACAAAATCGACTGTCCAATAGTTGTCTATGGCTAAGTTGCACAGAGAGCTTAGAGCCAACTTGCACTACGAAAAGTTGTACATGGATGAGTGCCTTTAATGTTAAACCAGCAACAAATTTACTTGCAGTCCCTTAAAAAGCAGTTATTCCATCGCTTGTAGATTGGTTATGAAGTGAGCATTTTGTGCCAGTCTGAGAGCCTAAGCACTCATTCTCTGATGTGGTTAGCATTTGCAGAGTTAATTGAATCAGTCTCATCAAATTATCCTCAAGTTCATGATCAATGTGAACATAACTGATCAACTTCATTCATCTTGCCTTTCTGGTTGGCGTAGATGGAAAATTAGATCAAGTGGGGTCATCCTATGTTGTGAATGCTCACTGTTGCTATTCGGGACTGGCCCTGCCTGAAGTGATGTATGTTTGTCATCTAAGAATGGGGAACCGGAGGAACTAACGTCACGACGTGGCGCTGTGAGCAGTGCGACCGAATTTTCTTTTTTCTAACGTTATTTCCATTTATTTCTGGTGTGAAAAGCACCCGTTTGTTTCTGTCGCCTGGCATTAAAATTTACACCATCTTGTAGCAGATGAAAATGTCTACATTTTGCGGTGCTTTTTAGCTCACTGGGTGAGCTATTACGATGGTGCAGCGTCCGTCGTCCGGCGTCCGGCGTCCGTCGTCGTCGTCGTGTTCCGTTAGCAGGGCACGTTTCGTAACCGCCAGAGCTATTGATCTGAAGCTTGGTACATATATACCCCTAGGTCAGATGACCCATGACACCAAGTTTCGGTCCGATTCGACTCTTAGCTTTGCCACCAGGTGGCAGAAACTGAAAACACTAAAAGTGCAATAACTCCTGAACTAATGACTAGATCTCCTCCAAATTTTTATCATAGGTGTATCTAATAAGGATACATAACATATTTAACGGGTTTTTGATTTGACCTACTTTTCAAGGTCACAGCTCAGGTCAAAGTTCGACAAAAGTGACGAACCTGCCACAGTTTGTCATTATTTCACCAAGCGACTTCATATCTTACATAAACATGCATTGGAGGGGTACCTTGAAAAATACCAAGTTTCGGCCCGATTGGACATCCAATATGGCCGCCAGGTGGCGTAACCTGAAAATTAAGTAACTGCTATTACTCAGTAACGATTTGACGTAGAGTGCTCAAATTTGATATTTACGTCCCTCTAGATGACCTTTACATGCATGTCAAATTTCGGCCTGATTTGACTTCCAACATGGCCTCCAGGTGGCGTAACCCAAAAATCATCAAAGTGCTGTAACTCAGGAACGACTTAACCCATAGTGCTCCAATTTGCTATGTGGCCCCCTGCAGATGACCTTTATGTGCATGTGAAGTTTTGGCCTGATCGGACATCCGATATGGCCGCCAGGTGGCGTAACCCGAAATCGTCAAAGTGCTGTAACTCAGGAACGACTTGACCCAGATTCCCTCTGTCATTAGACTGTTATGTCCAGCCCAGTGAGCACATGGTCCATGGACCATTTCATTTTCCTTAAAATGAAGACATAGATGACGATTTCGGCAACGTCTTTATCTCATTTTTCCTGTAGAAAATGTACAGCTGATTTTTTCATGACGTAGCGTCAACACATAAAACGACGTGAATGACGTCGTTTTGGTCGCACTGCTCGCAGCGCCGACCTGTCGGGATTTCCGGCACGCGGGTTCCTCATTGGTTGGTATTCATGTTAGATTCTGTCCTCTGATTCAACCAGAAGCTCCTATTTGCATAATCTGATCCTAATTCAATCAATTTCATAGTGTTCTTTTTATAGTTGATCCAGACCCAAATTATTATAAGTAAACATAAACCTTGTTGTTTCCATTACAAAAAATATACTGCCAACTTAGCGTGACATTATGTTATCACGGTATGTTTTTCTGTTCGAGACCTTGTGAAATTACCACTTGCAAATGTATTGATAGTACATTTATTTATCCTCGGTAAACATTTTAATAGGTTCATATTATGTAAATCACTTTTGACAATACATCAGCAAGAGTTGGACAACCTGTTGTGAAATATGTATTATTATGATTAATACATTTAGTTTCACTGAGAAAGTGTGTTCTTACGGCTCTGAAGGTGACCCTAGGAGCTTAGGTGATCGATACACAAAACCGTGTTTTTTAACAGGTGAGAATTTTGAGCATTCATCTTTGTTTGTGTGACCATATTGTTGGCCCCACAAAGAAACGCTTCAGGTTTTTACAGTGGAACCTCCCTTAACGGACACCTTTGCCAGGAGGACACCTCTCTAATCAGGACACCAATGTTCAGTCCCAAACTGGTCATTTCTATTCATTTCAACCTCTGTAATCAGGACACCTCTCAATTAAGGACAGCATTTGTCAGCCCCGAAGGTGTCCTTAATATAGAGGTTCGACTGTATACGTGTATATTTTGGAAGATTGAACTGAAAACTGATAATCAGATGATATCTATTAACATTATTGGGCAATCATAATGTAATGCAGGAAACCAGATTCCCCTCATTCTGTGCTTTTGCTTAAAAAACTCCAGCCAACTCCAGTGATGTTTTCTGTGGACTCAATTTTTGAGACCACATCTGTGTTTTCTATCAAATTGATCATACTAAGGCACAGATCAACTGCCTCCTAAGAGAGGTAGCCTGCTTCCACAACATCGGGCAATTACCCTGAACATCAGGTGAGTGCATCCTCCGAAGAGAGGACTTTTTACCTCACTCCTCTTCATCCACTCATACACTTTGTGTCCAAACTCATGAAGAGGAGTGAGACCAAAGCCCAGTGCTATGGGAGGATGGGTGTGTGGAACCTTTTACCACTCTGAAGGCTGGTGTCATTCAGATCTCTCGTCTGGAGTCACTAACTCTGTAAAAAGTTGGAGTATACTTACAAGGCTTTTGCCATTAACCTGATAATGACTTGATTGAATCTGAAACAGTTCCCTAACTGCTTCCAATCACAATACATTCGTTCCTCATTTAGGCCTAATTTACTGCTCTCAAAAAGTGAACAATTAACGTCCAGGCTCATAAATTTTCTAATAAGCGTGATTTTTCCAGCATTGAAACTCGTGTCTGGTTCCCAAGGTGTTCATGATTGTAGGCAAAGAATATTGGTGCAGCCAGGTCAAGCCATACAAATTGATGCTTTGTATGCAATTTTGTATCCTTCTCAAGGAAGTCATCTTTTCCATTGCTTGGGGCCTAGTAGGGAAGTTCAACTTCAGGATACCATGAAGAATTACATGTACATGTGTGTAGAGAAGCACTGGCCAAGTGATCTAGTCCTTGCTTCCCGAGTCTGTTGATGGGACAGGTGTGCCCAACTGCTGGAGAGAGAGTAGGCCTAGGCCCATTGAAAGGGGGATGGATGGCACTGTGGAGAGGCTGTAGGCCCATTGAAAGGCTGGTGGATGGCACTAGTGGAGAGGCTGTAGGCCCATTGAAAGGTCGGTGGATGGTACTGGTGGAGAGGCTGTAGGCCCATTGAAAGGTCGGTGGATGGCACTATGGAGAGGGAGTTGGCCCATTGAAAGGCCGGTGGATGGCACTGGTGGAGAGGGAGTTGGCCCATTGAAAGGCCGATGGATGGTACTGGTGGAGAGGCTGTAGGCCCATTGAAAGGCCAGTGGATGGCACTGTGGAGAGGGAGTTAGCCCATTGAAAGGCTGATGGATGGCACTGGTGGTGAGAGAGTACTGGCCCTTTTAGAGGGTGATGGATGGCTCCGGTGCAGTGGGAGTAAGCCCAATGAAAGGGAGATGCATGGCACTGGTGGTGGGAGAGAGGAGAGAGATGGATGGCACCTTTATATAGCTTTTACTACCGTCTCCTAGCCACCTGGCTTTATTCCCAAACTGATTGAAACCAACTCCATCAAAGTCGAGTCTCAAATCCTGACTTTTTTCAACGTGCTCTTCAGGTAAGATTGGAAATTCACCATGGAGTATCGAAGGAAGAGTGACGTGCTTCTGGCATTCAGCTCACATCCCGCTGAGCAAACAACTTCCCATTCCATTGATTTTGATAAATCTGCTACGGTTTGTCTATTTTAACAGGTAGCCCATCAGTTTCTATTCCCTTGGCATTTAACTATTCTGGATATTCTGGGCTTCGGCAGCTGTTCTTCGGCCGTTGAAAACTTCGTCAATCCACATTACGGCCCAGTATACAGGATGGTACCATCTGTACAATAAACACGTTCTATTTCCGTCTGTAAATATCAATCAGATACACGCTAGCGTTACCTTCAGAGGGCCGCCATTAGGGTTGCGCTCTCTTTTTCGGCGTATACGTACGCACCGCTTTCGGTATGGACCACCTCCGTGATGACCCACTGGATGTCCCTGACAAGATTGCCTACATGACTATCCCTGGTCTTACACGGCAAAGGAAAGTTCGATTTGTGCTGCCAGTAAGTTAACCTCATTCACAAGTCTATAGCTAATTATAGCATATTAAGTTAGCATGGATTCTAAATTAGTCCAATTAGGTTTTGAGTTACATGTACTGTTTGACAGGTTTCCCTTCTGTTGTGATAAGTAGGCCTACTTGTTTTTTTTGTATCAAAAGCTGCTTTGAAATTTGCAATGTTGTACCTCCATTGATAGCTAAAAGTTCATCATTCTGATCAAAAAGTCTTTTGTCATCTTCAACATGAAAAAATGCCCTCCTTTCTTCAGACAGACAGACATCGTAGCTGTTTGGGTAAGGATTGATTGGCTTAATTTTACACAACATCATACCCAACTACCTTCTTGAAATTGCTGTTCATCGATATCCACCACATCGTCTAATAATACGTAGTTCCAATACAAGTCCTTAGCGGGGTGTTTTCACCCCGAGGCCCATCAGGGTCTTCGGGGTATTGTCATCACGCTGGCGGCTGTCTGTGCGTCGTCTGTCGTCGTCCGTCGTCGTCCGTCGTCGTCTGTCGTCGTCCGTCGTCGTCGTCACGCAAACGACGTGAACGCTCTAACTTGAGAATGCTTCGGAATTTTCATCTCAAATTTTGTATGGTGATACCTCATGACATGACGCTTCTCGCTATTGAAAATCGGCCGGATCTGATTCATACTTTGGCCACCAGGGGGCACATAGTGAAAACACAAAATTTGCGATTACTCCTGAACTGGTCATCGAAACTTCATGAAATTTGTATGGTGGGTGTATCCAGTCAAGGTACACAACATATCAGACGGGTTTTTGATTTGACCTACATTTCAAGGTCGCACAGGTCAAGAGCTGAAATCTGATTGGTCAACGACGTGAACGCTCTAACTTGAGAATGCTTTGGAATTTTAGTCTCAAATTTTGTATGGTGATACCTCATGACATGACGCTTCTCGCTATTGAAAATCGGCCGGATCTGATTCATACTTTGGCCACCAGGGGCCACATNTGTTTTTTTTGTATCAAAAGCTGCTTTGAAATTTGCAACGTTGTACTTCCATTGACAGCTAAAACTTCATCATGACTGATCAAAGGTCTTTTGTCATCTTCAACATAAAATGGAAAAAATGCCCTCTTCTTCAGACAGACAGACAGACATTGTAGCTGTTTGGGTAAGGATTGATTGGCTTAATTTTACACAACATCATACCCAACTACCTTCTTGAAATTGCTATTCATCGATATCCACCACTTTGTCTAATACGTAGTTCCAATACAAGTCCTTAGCGGGGTGTTTTTCAGTTTAATCAGTAGCTGGCAGACTACCAGTTCATAATGTCCATAATAACATATTGGCTATACATATCCAACTCAATTGTACTTTAACTCTTGCACTTGCGACAACATCCAATCTATCATGATTTTGGATGTAATGTCCTAACTTTTTGATAAGATACAACTATGGTGAATTGCCCATTGAGAGCCAACTCACCCATTGAGAGCAAACTTACCCATTGAGAGCCAACTTGCCCATTGAGAGCCAACTTGCCCATTGAGGGCCAGCTCACCCATTGAGAGCCAACTTGCCCATTGAGAGCCAACTTGCCCATTGAGAGCCAACTCACCCATTGAGGGCCAACTCACCCATTGAGAGCCAGCTCGCCCATTGAGAGCCAACTCGCATGAGAAAACTCTGATGAGTGGGTCAGCAACTTTAGTTTCACCTACATGTACTCTCATTGCTTATGGAAAGCAAGTTGCTTTCTAATTCTACAGTGTTGCTGATGAATCTAGGGCCAGCATCTTCTACTTTATCACTGGAAGATATGATGATATAGCTTGGATCATTTCTCATCTGGCTGCCACATACCTGTAGAGGTAAAGAATCATACATAAAATCTGCACCGTGCATTCTTCCTCATCACTGCCGGAAGGAACTCCTTGTCTTCTCTTGTGGATATCTCCTCCTTTTCGTGCAGTTTTTCGGCCTAGCTCTTCGGTGAGTTTGTTGTCATTGATACGTGATAGCCATCCTCCTCTTCAGTCCTCAGTTTGATTTCAATTGACCTTGTACATTGATTTATGAGAACACTTGATCAGCTGGGCTTATGGAGTTTAAATTATACCAGATTGATGGGTCACCCAGAGCGTCTGTCATTGATGCACTCCCTATTGATCCTTGAATCCCAGAGTATCTGGTGCCATGGTGTCATTGATCTATTGATTGACTTTGTTAGGAATCGGGCAACTGTCATGGTTGCACATCCGCTTGACAGTTATTTGTCCTTTGGCTATGGTTGATACTTAAATTGGTATGGGTATCTGCTCCATGACTCATTAAGCTCTGTATGCAGCAGAATTATCACAGTTCATGATCGATTCAGTGGTCCTGGTGTTCTCTTTTCCAATGACTGTGATGGTCCTTGGGGCAGTCCAGTGTTGTCCACACATTGAATAGCCCAACAGCATGAAAATCTGCTCGCTCAGTTCTGATTGTTTCTTACTTGCTGGACTTCCAAGAAGGTGTTTGTCTTATCTTGTCTAAAAGGTCTCTTTCAAGCCAGCCTTCAATTCATTTCCGTTTTTAGGGTCCAACATGCCGACATCTACACCAGACACGTTGCCTCCTTGCACAGCCTTTACTTTTCAGATTTTCACAACAAAAATGCATCTAATCTCACAAGTAGACTAAAATTTACAAATACGCCTAAAGGAATGTTTCTGATTGTAATGTAATGTCAAGATTTGTTTTGTACTTTTAGGTGAACCCCAACAGCAAAGCTTTCAGGGAAGGAGTACAAGTGGGCGACATCATCTACAAGATAAATGGGGAGGTGGTCGATGGACTAACACTTGTCGATGCACAGAAACGCATCAAGGCTGTAGGGAACACACTTGAATTAGAACTCAAGAGGTAAGATGAGAACATGTTCATCTTCATGTATTGATGGTTTTAACACTTCCTGGGCTGTTTGGATGTTGGAGAAAGTGCCCAAGATTGTGTTTGTTGCAGGATACCATCTTGAATGATGAACCAAATGGTGTAGTAAAAGTGTGCTCTTAAGCTTCTTCTGAGTGAATGGTCGTCTATTCCTCTGGTTCTTGTGACTGATAGTGTCAGAATAATGACATGGAAGTGTTTGATTCTTGTGAACTTTGGGAGTTGTGATGCCAGACCTGTCAAACTAATCAAGAGATGGTGAGATCGGCTACCATCAGTCCCAGCTGCTCACTATTCAGAGTCATGCCATGTTCATTGCCATCTCATTCTACAACTCCTGTTTAAGCTATTGACATCCTGGAACAGGGGGGATTTGAAGATCTCCAAGTGAACCATGCTCATTGAGTGAAGAATGATATCAAGGATTCACATCATCAAGTTGGCCTACTTGATAATTTCTATCTATCCTCATGATCACATTGTGTCATGTTAGGTCACTTGAAGTTGAAGGAGTTGTCATGCTCTTCATGTGCATCTTTGGTTTGGCTGTATCAATATGGCCACATTCTCTTGCACTAGCTGCCGATTCATGGAATGAACAAATGCACTGCTGAATCTTCTGTGACTGACTGGTATGCAGATCGCATACGCCAAGCACGCATTCTGTTATTTGAAGAGGAAATTGTAAATGCTTATTATTTTGAGAACTCTTGGGCAACAAAGTCAGACACATTTGTCATTCTCTAGTACATTCCCATCATTTTCAATACTTACTGTAGCTCATCCAGTTGTAATGCACAGGGGTAATTCTGGTGTTCTTGCTGACGAAAGCAACTCAGAAGAATTCATGTTAAACTGAGACATTTTGCCATTCTTTTGCTGTTGGTTGGGAAGATTATTTCAGACCTTTGGGCAGGTTCTGAAGCACAGGAACTACAGTCACATGAGTTCTTTTTACATTTCCTCTGGTGTTCCCCCTTATCCAGGATGGTGTGTGGTGGGTGGGCGTGTCTACTCTGATTATCAAACATGTCAAGGTAGACTACTACAGGTTAACGGTTTTCTGATGATCTCTTCATACAAAAGATAATGGAATCTTTCAACAGTCGATTTCTTTCTGTTTACATTGCAAATGGAAATTCCTCATCTTACTTTCAGTGGTTTCATGCCCCCGGGAATAGAAAATCTATCAATGTCATAGATAATGTCTTGAATTAGAGGTCATTGCATTGCCTGGTGGGAGCATTGGTTTGTATTGGTTACTGTGCCTTGGTGATTGTGGATCATCATTTTCATGAGTAGACTCTGAATATTTTGCTTCTACCACTGCCTAAACCCAGTGGCAAGGTTGAGTTGGATTTGAATTTCTTAGGGCCATCGACTGGTGATGGTGGTCTTGATGTTACTTCCGTAAACCTTATCTCATCTAAGTCCTTGATCCACCTTATCTGACTGAATGGAAATGCTCGAAATTGGATGATATCAATCCAACTATTTACGCACTAAAACATAAAAATAGCTTCCTGGTGATTGCCATGTAGCTTTGGAATCCAATGCTTCTGAACGCCTCCACAAGTTGCCTGAGCAGGGTACCAACTTCAAGTTCTTCAAGAGAACATTGTGAAATATGGTACCTGTTCTTTCCGGCTGCAGACTATGATGACGTCAATCTTGGTGAAATCTGATTGCCGTTGCCCACTTAAAATGTTTTTCTCTCTCTTACCTGGACCTTGGTGAAGCATATTTCATCAAGTACCTGTGTGCCATGCAAGATGTGTCGAGAAATAGTATCTTTTCCTTATCATAGGTGGCTTTATCACCTGTTCAAATGGCGGAACTTGAGGTGTGCTTAGAAAGGCTTGAAGTTGCATCAATCACTTGGCTTTGAATAGGTGCATGGATAATGCACCGGCCTCATACATGAACCACTGTAATACTGCATGTTTGAGGTAGGGGTAATGCGTACTTGATGCAGTGCTCCTGAGTGGAGCATGTGCTTTTTGGTGAGG
This sequence comes from Notospermus geniculatus, assembly GCA_002633025.1. NCBI lineage: Eukaryota > Metazoa > Nemertea > Pilidiophora > Heteronemertea > Lineidae > Notospermus > Notospermus geniculatus. The sequence goes on from NMRB01000076.1 coordinate 408,309, forward strand.
ATTCAACTGAAGTAGCAATGTATGGTTGGATGGTTGAGACCCTTGGAAACCATGGGAAATGCACCTTGGGGCAGCAAAATCAGCTATTTTCAAAGTCACTGAACAAAGGTGTTTTGAACAAGAGAAAATCGACCAACAGACAGCTAACAGAATGAATTTTGTTTCTGATTGCCAATGTGTCTATCGATTAACATTTTGTGGTTGATTCCCACTTTCTAATCCTAATTGATATTACCAGTCAAGCAATTAGCTAATGGCTTGCGATAAAACACACTCTAATCGAGGGATATGTCAAACTTTCTTGATTTCATTACACTTTGTAAGGAATGAGGGCTAATGGATGACTTTATTATTGATTATTATAGACTGTTTGAGAAGGAACAATGTTTTAAATTGCCTTTGAGTTGGGGCTTTTTTATTTGGATCACCTTTACACCATGCGCGTTGAAGTAAGTTGGAAATTGTGAAGACTTCCTGCTGTTCTTGGACCACTTCTTCAGTTGAATGGATATGGAAAAGAAGCAGATTTGTAGCAAAGAAGCATTGCTCAGGAACCACTGCTTCTGGTAGCAGTGATGGAGCAGATATCATCCCAAGTTAGGAGCAGACATGAAGTATATTCCAGCAGAATTGCAGCATTCCCGGTGCAACAGAGAATCCTGTGCTCTTTGGTGGGCATGGTAGGGGTATTCTCAAGGGAAGATTCCATCTCCTACTGCTTTAACAATGCTCCAAGCAGACAACACATGACTGTCAACTGCATTCAGCTTGTTCATTATGTCAATTGAAGGAAGAATCAAAGGAATATGTCAGTTTTATGATCCTTCAGAAGTCATAATTCTCTCATAATGCTTTCTAATTCGGATGTGGAGCAATCACAGAGATGAAAATGCAGCTGATCTTATCATTTGTAATGCATTTGTCCTGATGTCTCATCAGCTTCTGCTTCTGTGTTGGCCTTTGGTGATTAGTCGACTCTTTCCTCTTTCTCTCAAGAATAGGTTCTGATGGCAGTAATGACACTGTAATTGCATAATTATGCTCATGGATGGGTCTTGTCCTGTGGTTTAACATTTGAATTCAATCCTTTCTCTGAGCAACTGACCGCGGCACCCTTGATGTCATTCTGATATCCACCTGCAACTTTCACTAATTAGCACTCCAAGCCAATATGGCTTTCGTCTTATGCTTTCTCATGTAGCAATTATAAAGGCCTATAAATCCAAACCAGACCTGGTTCTCATCACTTTGAACAGTGAAATGATGATAAGCATTGGATTTTGATTACACTTGGCTTTAAGATGTCAAACTTTGAAAACTAGATGAAGCTGGCCAATAGCAGCAGGCTTTGAACTTCTCTTTATGGTTTTCAACCTTGGAAATTTAGTAGGAGACTCAAGGCTGTTGTCTGATACTCTGAATGATCTTGATTTTGATACGTTGGATACAGATTGATGCAGAACGTAGGATAGAGGAAGTCCGATGACCTTTAAGTGTGCCACTTTCTGTCTTGGCTTATTCCTGTGGGATTCTGTTGTTGTGACTGGCCTTTTCGTGATTACGTGATTCTAACTGGGTGTTGTCGTTAAGAACGCAGTTTCTTTCGAGTTTTTTTCGAATTTTGAGTATCATTTGAGGATTATCGATCATGGGGAATAAGTCGTCTAGTCCAAGGATATACATTAGGTAAGGAGTCATTGACTTCAAACATCTTTCTGAGTCTCTGATTGTAGTTTTGTTTCACTTTGCTGTGTTTTCCTGGTGGTCTGGAGTATGAAATGGGGAGTAGGCGAAACAGAGAATAGGCAAAATGGTGATTAGGCGAAATGGGAGTAGGCAAAATGGGAAGTAGGCGAAATGGGGATGAACCTATTTTGTATTGATGTCGGTTGGTTTGTTCTCTGTCATTAGAAACTCTACATCATCCAATTTGTGAGACACCAATGGATCTGTAATCCAGTGTCCACCTCTTCTAGTGATCTGGGGACACAAAATTGTGCTCTGTTGACATATATGAGTGATATTTTGAATGATATCGTTTCAACCATTACATTTCAACTGGTATTTGTATTTTTCTGCAAAGCTAAACATGGGAAATAAACTAGGTTGTGGAAAGAGGTAAGAGAAGAGTATACGAAGTCAACGATCAAGTTCTTGATGTTGTGTTTTGAAGATTTTCTTCTCATCAGTTCAGCTTTTTCAATTCATTACATATTTCACTGTTATTGTATGTGGATTTCTTGCAAAAAATTCAGAAAGAAAATTTTCAGTTGATTTTGCATGCTTTTTAGCCCGCTTGGCCGCAAGGCCCAGCAGGGCTTAAGCTGTGGTTGGGGTCATTGAGTGGTGGTCTGTCGTGCGTCAATACGTACGTACGTACGTACGTCCGTAAACTTTTGGTTTGTTAGCGCTCTAGCGCCTTTATTTTTTGAGGAATCTTTTTGATCTTTGGTGGGTGTGTATATGGGCCTAAGATCTAGGTCAAGTTCGATTTTGAGCGTGGTTGGTTTCCTATTTTGGCCTCCAGGGGGCGTTTTGTGAAAAATTTCAAAGGGCTGTATTTTGATAATGGTTCGAACTACTGTGTTGAAACTTTCTACACATTTACCTCTAGGTTATAGCAACATACAGACAAAATTTCGTTGAAATCTGATTCTCGACTTTGCCACTAGGGGGCCAAAACTAAAATCACTAAAAGTGTTATTTCTCCCTTACCAAGAGACGGATCTTTGTCAAATTTTTATCATGGGTATATCTAATGAGGATACATAAGACAACACTTGAGTTTTTGAATTTGACCTACTTTTCAAGGTCACAGGGGTCAAAGTTCTTCTGAAATTATGAAGTTGGCTCTTTTTGTAATGATTGCTTTGAAACTTCGTACATATCTACCTCTTGATTACAACAACTCACAAACGAATTTTCGGTGAAATCTGATGCTTGAATTTGCCACTAGGGGGCCAAAACAAGAAAAACATAAACTGCTATTTCTCCCTAACAAAGTGATGGATCTTCGTCAAACTTCTATCAAGGGTAAATAGGATACATAACATAATACTGCTTCAAGCCAAGCGGGCACAGTGCCATTGGCACTATTTTTCTTGACCATGCATGATACTGTGTGTTGATAGTTTACTACCTTTCAACTTCTGTCCTGTATCGGGCAAAGTCATGAGGTGTTCAGGACTATTTTCCCGCATTGATCATTCTGGACAAAAGAGCAATGAATAATGTTAAAGCAGTGAATCTGTATTCGGTACTCTTTCCCTCATTTGAATTTCATCATGATTTCGCTGTGGGCATTTTAGCACGTTTCAATTAGGCATCAACTGAATATTTAGAAATCATGAATAAAGCTCTAAATCAAATGTTTATGCTTATGTTGTTTTTGTATATGTGTGTCAACGGAATACACCTGGTCAGAGACAACCCGTGCTGCATCTGGGCGTACATGCTCATCATGACTCATCACGCACGGAAACACCTGTCAGTTGAACCCTGGAATTTATGTATCAATGAAATATGTGAAAAAGTTTCAAATGCAATTGACACACATCACGAGTCTAATACATTTATCACATTTAGAGTTTTACCGGCTGTAGCTTTCCTCTACTGTTGCCATCTATTGGCAGTGTTTTGAATCATTTGCTAAAAGTAGCCTTGGAAAAGGAGATTCAGTGAGATTTGTTGATCCTAGCAACCAGTAATCGTGGTGGGTTGGTGCTACAGAAGGAACCATGATTTGCCCTCTGAGGGGGTCCACTTAGCAAGGAGGTTGCTCTGATCCTGGCGTGAATCTGCCTAAAGGTTGTCAACAAGTTGGTCTCTTGACCCACCTGTCAGTCCTTGTGTAATTTCAGATGAAGAATAGTGTACGGTAGTGCCTTTCATGAAGACATTTGTAACAAAATTTCGGGATGAAAACTATATGTAGTCTGGTTGCGATGGAGCCAAAGTGAAAGACGCTAAGTTTCCTCTCAAAATTGTACTAATCGTTCTGTCGATTTTGGATGGAAGTCAATTTCATCATAATTTGACTATTTCAACCCATATACTGATTTACTTTCTCCTTGATTGATGCATGAATAAATGTGGCAAACCCAGCATGAACCCAATCTACCTGTTTTCCCTGTAACAATGTGTTGGGCATCTACCTCAAGGAGAAAGTTGCTGTTGGAGGCGGTGATGTTTTCAGTTGAGTTGAATGGAAACATTGTGCGGAGTGCTTGGGTAATTTTCGGACATGGCTGAATGATCACTGGAATGCTGATCCAAAGATGCTGCTGGAGTCAGAAACCTGTCTCAGAAAGGAATGGAAAACTCCTGTGGAGCAGTGGGGCTAATGGTGTCAAATTAACTGCATGTTTATTTCACAACTCTATGCTACAGTGGATTGCAGAAAATTCTGATGATTGTCCTCTAACTTCGTTGTTGAGGAACAAAATTTTCCTTTTCAATTTCCCTCAAGTTCTTGGATTGTGATTTGTTACTCTCAAATTGTCAGTAATGACGAACCTGTCCATGAACAATTACATTGTTAAAATCAAGTGCATGCCTCTGTTTGGTCAAAAACGTCAGAGCCGGGCTAGGACGAGGAAAATAAGACGGTGAGTTATGGTCGACTTTTGTCCATTCACCAATTTCTTCAGATCAGATATTGTTTTTCCCTCTTCTTCGTTTGTCCGTCATTCTCCTTTGAGATCAAGTGTAACTTGTCAGTGTTTGCATGTGCTAATTGTTGCTCAAAGCAGTTCTTTTTCAGCAAGGTCCGTTGAATCCACTGAGAGTAGTCCTTGAATGAATTGCTCAGAAGCGAGGAGTGACTTTTTGTCCTTGTTGATTCTCTTTGCCTTCTGCATGCAGGGCACATAGTACCAAATCAGAGACTGCTATATTGCTCAATGACAGTGTTGGATGCAGGTTGCCATGAGTGATTATGTGTCGTCATGCAGTCAGATAGTTTTGCTTCTGGTCATTCCATACTTTTCACTTTTTCAGGGGTGAAGATGGTGTAGACGGGCCAGGAACTGCAGAGGCCAACAAAGAGAACCAGGTCAAAGGTCAAACAAAACAAGTGACCAATCAAAAGAAGGACGACATGTTCAAAAGTAGTACTAGCATAAGCGTCAACCATCACCCCTCGGGGGAGGAGTATAATGACACTGCAAAACAAGAAACAGGTGAGTTTGTTGAAAGACTTTGTTTTGCGAAGTCATGTTGGTAGTTTCTAGTCTAAGTTGCTTTCTCTTGAAGTCTTTCGTCTTCAACTGCAGCATAACCTGGCAGAAAGATCCTTCAGTCATGTACCGGTACGGAGTTCTGTTTTGTATCGGCGCCGTCAGGTAGATTTTTAGCTCACTGGGGTGAGCTATTACGATGGTGCAGCGTCCGTCGTCCGTCGTCGTCCGTCGTCGTCGTCGTCCGTCGTCGTCGTCGTTGTCCGTTAGCAGGGCACGTTTCGTAACCGCTGGAGCTATTGATCTGAAACTTGGTACATATATACCCCTAGGTCAGATGACCCACGACACCAAGTTTCGGTCCGATTCGACTCTCAGTTTGGCCACCAGGTGGCGGAAACCAAAAACACAAAAAGTACAATAACTCCTGAACTAATGACTAGATCATCTTCAAATTTTTATCATAGGTGTAGCTAATAAGGATACATAACATATATAACGGGTTTTTGATTTGACCTACTTTTCAAGGTCACAGAGGTCAAAGTT
>NMRB01000076.1:414045-431899 GCA_002633025.1 Notospermus geniculatus
AAAGACAGCTTGTTAATTGGAACTGCTTTGAAAACATATCCAATGTTTGTTTGAAACCTATTAACCTGCACTGAAGGTCATTCAGGTGAAAGAAAGGTTTGCCTAGTTCTTTGTAGCAAAGCTGCAACCCTGTTCTCCGTCCTTCTAGCACCTTGTTCATGGTTTCATGCTACTGTTAGGGCCTAGAGATTGCTGTGCACTGGCTCAGTAGGGAGCTAAGGTAATACACCATTAGCAGCTCCTGCACAAGCCATATCTCAGCCCTCCTAGTTTGAGGTGAAGCCAATGTTGCTGCAAATGCTTCAGCAACAGCCGATCTTCAAGTACACCACAAAAAAATGGATCCCCATGACTCTACAAATATAAACTGCAAGTCTATACTTCCGGTGAAAAAGCAGTGGTTTCAACTGATCATTCAGCAGTGAAAAAGCAGCTTTGATTAGTCAGGAAGCAGGCAGGCAGTCAGAAAAAGTAGTTTTATGTTGCTTCCTGACTTCTTTCATTGTAAATACAGCAATGATCTGGCTGAACACTTCCTGAGATTCTTTCAAGAAGCATCATTTGTTGGTATTCTTGGAGATTGTATTTGGAAAGTGATTTATAGTTCACTTTGAGTTTTAATAGACATTTCTCTGTGAATTCTTCAAGATAGATTCCTTCATGTCTTGCCCAAAGGCATGCAGGTAATGGGAAATTCATATGAGTATCAATCGGTGTTGACTAGGTTCCTGAGAAATTCTCCCAGAAGCGTTAATGCATTGCTCTACTTTGATTATTTTTCCTGAGATTTGTGGCTCTTTTCATTCATGATATCTTCAACAAGTTCTGTTGCCCAACCCAAGTTATTTCCAGAAGAATCAGAGACACATTTGCTGAAGTGGTACCTGCTTGTTCACACCTTCATGTTGGTGTTGAAAGCCCGAAGTTGAAATTCTTGCCATTGAAGTGTTGCTTCTTTGGTCGAACACTTCTAACTTTATCACTGCTTGAATATTGCTTCTTGTCTCAGTCAGCCTCTGGTATTGGGAAGGTCTGTTCTGCAGTTAATAGTTGGAATACAAGGAGTGCGTTTGTGGTTGCATTTGTTGAACTGTACAGGATATTAGAAGAATTGACGCTGTCAGAGGTAGGTTAGTGGATATCTGCTCGTAACTGATGAGACATGCAGGAATGGAGGACTGAACAGTTTCAGTTTTGGTTGAAATCAATGTCGTCATGGGAAAAAGAATGATAAGCAAGCAGGAGCTAGAACAGGCAAGATCTGATGACGACTGTGGCAAACTTGTCGGCAGCCGTTCCAGCGTTCCAGCGGTGTCTAAACAGTGAAATGGTTACCAGATTTCATTTTGGTGCAAACCAACCACCGTTTTGCCTGTTTACCTGGCCCAAATGACCTGTTTAGTATAAGTATCCAGGTTATTCAGAACACATAACCACCATAATTTGTTATTTTGATAAACAATATTGATATCTGATTGGATTCCTTGGGCTGTTTTGTTTTTACCTTGGCTGGGTTGCCAGTGTGTAGTTTTGAATCAGGTGTGCCTCCTCCTTCAAGGCCCACTGTTCATGCTAAAGTAGGACACAATGGCCCGTATTTTAGAATGCTCCTCATCGTAAAGGAGATTCTCAAGGCAATTGTTCTCCTGTTGAGAAAAATAGTCTTGAGAACTCCTCTTCGTTGAGGAGCATTCTAAAATACGGGCCAAAATCTGACATATCAAATCCACAGCTGCGAGTGTTGAATATGAAAGTACAATTCCCTGCACATTACTTGCCAAATTTGAGTGCAGGAGGGAACCAACACCTGCTGAAAACTGCTATCAGTAAGAGCAATACAAGAAAGGGTCTTCCCGGGAATTGAAGCCGAATATCTTCGGTGACAATTACTGGTGTTTCTCTTTGCTATACTCTGACTGCTGTTGGTGTCAGTTCTCTAACATACTGTTTATTAGGTTGCAGGTTGCAGCATAGAAATGTAAGAGGCAGGCAAATGCATGATACAACTGTTTCTTTTGCTGAAATCAAAACAGGGTTGCTTCTGTGTAATCAAAACGTACATTCTGCCCTGGTATTTTTTGTAATGGCTAGAATTCTATGTTGAAAACCAAAGGCTTTGGATTCCAATCTGTGTACACATGTATCATATACTTGTATCATAATCTGGTGAAGGTGAAGAATCGGTCATCATCTTTCTCGTTCATGCCTTGAAGCTCAGCAGTTTGCTGTATGACTTCAAGGATTACACTTTCGGCTTGCTTCCCGGGATAAGGGAGTCCATTCAGTTGAAGGACTTGATTTTCCAGTTGTAGTCATTGAATGATATGTTGTTGATGGATGGCCTTTTTCGGTGCTGCAGTTCTATTTAGTTGGTTCACCATAAGTTTCTTCCAAGGTCATCACAAGAGACAATGTCCTTTATTCAGTCATTTTTTGGAGATTGGTTCCTGGGTAAGTAGCCATTCTGAAGCTTCTGTCAAGTTCTAGTTTGCTAACATCAGTTCTAATCTGTAAACGATCATGAAGTTAGAGTTCAATTATGGATTATTTTTTCTTCAGATGTGAGACTTTCCAGCGAAGATGTCCACCTGTTGGGCATGTTCAGTTTCATTGTCTTGATATCAGACATCATGTTGCTCATCTTCTCTTGTATTCATTCCCACTAACTCCAAAGACTAAGTTGTGTAACTTTACTGCGACGGCACATTCAGTGCATATATCCTTTGTTTTAACACCTTGCAGCACGGGCAGAAAGAGCCAGGATGAGGCTCCTGCGGCGGGAAGCAGCTCGACAACAGCAACAACAACAACAGCATTCCAGTCAGAGAGGTTGTAAATGTCATAGAATATATGCTTGAAATATGTGTCATTTCCTCTTGGCCATTTTGAAATTTGCAGTATGTTTGCCTGTTTGTCAAAGATGTTGAACTATTTGGTAACTCCACTCTATAAGCCTTTTCTAACAGAAAGAAGCATCATGGATGCCCATCAGAATTGCATATGGAATCATTCAAATCATTGCTGCTTTTGGAGTAAGTTGGATAAATACTGTGCACAATTGCCTTATACTTCAACATCTTTCCCTTATTCCACTTAGCTGCTGCATATCTGGACTCTGAGGTTATTGTGGAGTCCTATGTTGCTACACTTTGTCTTTGAATGTTCCCTGCTATTGACCTCCAGAGCCACTTCTGCTGTATGAATCCAATAAAGATTCTCTCATTCAAAACCGTTGCGTCCAGGAGATATAGAGCATCTGATTGGATCTAACCATAAACTAATAAAAGATACCAACTATCCTTTACTAGTTTATTACTTTACTAGTTTATGATGCAACTCAGAGCAAGGATGGGTCAAGATTCTGGATGCAGTGGTACAGTCAATAAAACGGCACCAAACCTTTACAGGTTCCAATGATAGTGCTTTTGGGATATGGTCTCATGTATTGCCGTTTCTGTTTGGTGCTGACCATATTCTGATGATAAAAGTTTCACTGATGGAAGTTTCACCGACGAGTTGTTGAAGAGAGGCTCTGAAGGAAGCTGTTTCCACCCATAAATGTTCAAGAAATTTGCATCAATGTTCTAGTTGGTTCTTGCAGTAGGCATGCGCAGCTACCTCTGCTGATGATGCTTACTTCATTTTCCATTTCAGATCAGTCATCTTTACATCTTTTTCCCAAACCTTTGCTTTATCCTATTCATTTCCCTTTTCTAACTCTCATCTTCAGGCAGACCCTTTCAGAGATCTCTCACTCCTTCGCCAAATTCACGCTCCATGGGGGAATATAGGGGACTAGCCCGTTCAGAATCAGTCGAAAGTTTGCCAGTTTATACTACGCACGTGCCTGATACTGTTGCAAATTACTGCACGATCAGGCCAAAACCAAAAGTTGACCGATGGAAACCAGTGAAATATGGTTTGTGCCGATACTAAGTTGCCTGCACATGAGTGACTTTGCAATTGCCTAACTGATTCATCATGACAAGCCCATCTCACTTGCAACTCATGTAGTAAGTGTTGCAAGCTCAGTGCATGTACATACCTCCACCAGGTCACATGTTACTGTGGTCTGCCAACCAACCAGTTTCTTGCCTAAGTCGGCTTATCCCTATGGGTAACTCAGCCGAAGAAATCTGACCGTGACAGCAAAATGAGTCGGAATGCGCCAGAAAGAAGACGCAAGATGACACCAGAGAACAATTGCAGAATTGGACAAAGTCAAATTTCACAATGGGCCGACAATGCTGAAATCAACAAACTGCTGGTTCACCTTGGGTTTTCTTCTGTGCACATTCCGACTTGTTTTGCTGTCACGGGTCACAAATGGTGAACTGCCCATTTATAAGGAGCCAACTTGCACAAGAAAAATCTCGCGTGGAGTTGCGCCTTTATGATTGCTCCCTTCAATCAATCGTTGCCCTTAGAGACTTCAAGATCAACACCGTCATGATGAAGTTGGTTAGGTAATTGTACATTGCACGTGGAAATCACTCATTTGTAGTCAATGAATATGTCATGTGTGCTCTCATATATCTGGCTTATCATGCATCATGCCAACTATTAATCCATATTCTCTGACCGTCAGTGTCCTTTCTTTCTGCTCTTTTCATCCTCCCACAGCAGGGTTTTTACTTGCTTCTTTTCAGCTACTCACTGTGAGTGTATGTAGAGGAGCATGGCCAAAGTCCTGCTATGGGAGGCTAGCTCTTTCTTTCTTCTGTATACATCTGCTGCCTTCTGGTCAATCATGGAATCAAACAGCAAGGAATGATGTTGAAGGCATGGTTGCCCTCCAATGGTAAAAGCATGTAAATCAGGGGGAGGCTGGTCATCTGGAATAATAGCCAAACTCTACACCTCTGTGTACTTAGGAGTACAAGAGAGGGCTGTTACCACAATCGACCACACTCCCACCAATCTGTAATGGAGATGCTTCTTTTGCCATTGGTGGACAGATGGGGCGATTCTTGGTTTCTTTGAAGCATGTCTACTAAAAATAACTTTACATTTCAGGTAGAACATCAGCCTGTCTTTGGAATGTACTAACTCTCAGCATTTCTTACTAGAATTGATTGATTATGTGTTTACTAAAGCATCCTTCAAGTTTTCAATTTCTTGCTAAATACGACAGCATGTTTTAGGAGCTATACTAGGCATATTCTAACTGCTTTCTATTTCAGTTGTGCATCCAATAGATGCTTATTATGCAAGTTTGGTGGCGTATCTTTTTGCCAATAGAGCATTTTTGATGCATCCTGTGGATAGATATGTGATGCGTGTGGAGGACTGGATTGGTGAGAACAGAACTGATTTGTAGTTTTGTTCTGATGCACTGTGGACCCTTGTAGGTGGATTCTGGGGTTTGACCTGGGACACTAAGGTGCCTCTCCATGTGCAAGCTGTCTTGCCCTTGTTGGCTCTGTACGGGTATCTCAACCAAAGAAAACTATGGGCAGTCTTGTAAAGAAACCAACAATGGTGAATTGCTCGTTAGGACCAACTTGCAGGAGAATGCTTGTGGAGAAGTGCCTTCAGTTCAAATGAGTTTTTCTGGCGGCCATCTTTCTTGTTGCTAAGGGACAAAGAGTGATCCATTTTCAGTGCAAGCTTCCTACCACGACTGAATCCTGGAATTTGAAAGCAAGATAGCTGCCAGCAAAACTGATCTGTGTATCATATAGGCCTACAGGGTCTACAATAGCTCCTCACACCCACAGCATCATGGGTTGCAGTGATCACTCTGATAACTTTTGGTGGATCTAACCTGGTCACCACTTAATCCAAGTCGGCACCATTATGTGTAAATTCCTAACACTGAAGCAGTACATTGCTTTGGGGAAGAATCTTGATTAGAAAGTTTGGCAGAAAGAATTTATTGGAAATAACGTGACCTTGTCTTAAGACATTGTGAATGGTAGGCAGAGTAGAGATACCTCCTAATATTCAACTTCCTTCGTAATGTGCATGTACAGAGGAATTCAATAAAAGGATTAATCTACTGATAGTAGATGGCTAGAACAATGGACCTTAATTTGAGTCTGAAGTTTTGGGACAGTCATGAGATAGAACTAACTCATTTCTAATGAAAATACAACTCCTTGTTTTGGTCAACAATATTTTTCTTTGGGAAGCTCCCATTGGCTTGAATGATGCCCCCTTGGTCTGAAAGTTCATATTCCCTTTTATCAGCTTTGTTTCTTTTAATTTCTGATCCCAAATTTGAAAGCAAGATGGCAGTACTGTAACCTCTCCAATTTGTTCGAGATAGCGCTTGGGGAATTGTGTTGGTTGTTGGTCTTACTCACCACCTCTCATTCCAGGTGCCATGGTGAAGACGTACAAGCCAGTGTCCTTCACCAAGGGTGCAGATTCCTTATCGAACCGGTCAATGTCCTCACAGTCTTCAGGGATGACGATGCAGCCAGAAACGTTGATGGCCAAGGGTAAGTATGGACGACACACACCATCACATTCCCTCTGCCAGAGTCTCCACTGGTTGGATGTGACCAAATGGAACTTGTTGCAAATCAGACCAGTGATGAAAGCCTGGAAGCTTTCCTAAATGTTAGACATTAATCTTCAGCTATGGAGTTGTGATGAAGAAAGTTGCAAATGACTTCTACACGTTAGAGCTGTGCAGTATTTTAAGTGGTTGATGTGAAAAAACTCAGCTTATTGCAAAAAGCAAATTAGTTTGCCTGGGATGGTTTGCTTTTGAAGCAGAAGTGCATTGGTAGTGGGTGATATTGGGTCTGGGCTTGTGCTAAATGACAATTTAATCAGCTTTATAGGATAAGATATGTAATTTTCAGAAGCCTGTCTCTGTATCTATTTTTATTGACAAGACTATTCAGTTACCAATTTGCGTCAGTCACTTCGGCATGCTGTTTTATAATCAAGTCAAAGCATTTGATTAACCTGCGACCCTGAGTTACCGTATCATTTCAAATTGTTGCTGTTCGACAGTCAATTACTGTTCTATTTATTACTTTCATCAGTTCTCAATTCCATCTCAACTTAAGTTTGATTTGTGTGATTGTACATCGTTTCCTGCAGTTTGTTTGAACTTTCAGTTCAAGTGCATCAAACCTTGATTGGCACCCTTAATTCCTTCCACAATTCCAGTTACACCTATATTCTGGGTTAATATCTCATTCTGTTTGATTTAGACGCATGTAATGATTGAACTATGACAGTATTGAACCTTCTTGATAACAGGCATGTGAGTGGAATAACTTGTATTCTACTTGCTCTAGTTAGATGATCCCTTTCTGATTTGGCGAGTGAGATTCTTCCAGTATGTTTCAAATCAAGGTCTATATTCTCAACATTTTGCAGCAGGTTAGGGGAAATATCGCAGTTTACTTGTTTGAGGGTTTGTGCCATCCAATGGGACCGTAGCTCACTACCTCAGTAGGTGTCACTAGTGGTTAAAACTATTGAAATGAAACTGGCATCCCGGTCCTGATCAATTTCCCACACAAAAGGTGTCCATTGTATAGGACCTGGTTTCGGTGTGCTGCCCTCTATTGCAGCTAGGATCGCCATTGTCCGTTGGTTTCAATTCAGGCTCAGGATGATCAGAGAATCAGGCTCATGAATGCTTCCATGAAAGATATCCAAGTTCTCAACAACTCTACCCTCCAATGGTAAATAGGCAGTATCTCATCTCTGAGTAGTGGGAGTGTGTTTGATTGATGCAGTAGCTAAACTCGACACTGCAGTTTACTTGATAGTACATGATATGGCTATTCCGTCAATCAACCAGGCTTACGGATCACGAGAGGAGACACTGACTTTTACCACTCGACTCCACAGCAGATGTCAGAGAGCTGACCAACTTAAAAGTTGTCCAAAACTGATCTCTCCAACCTGATTTTCGCACGGTGGCCTCATGAATGACCAGTTGGGAAAAAATCATTATAGATGAATGATTTAAACATTCCTGTGAGGAAGTTCTATACAGGATGTCGATAGAAGAAGGTATCCCAATCCTACCTGTGAAGAATGGTGAAATCGACATTAATCACCTTCTTCCTCATTCACAGGTATCTTCTGTTCCCAGACAACCACTGAGGGTTTAAAAATAACTCAGATTTTTCACTTTAATTTCCAAGGTATTCATAGTTTGAGTTTGAGTTCGATCTAAAGATATCTGTAACAGGTGGTTCTGGCTGCCCACTCTGTGTTGGTATTCTGGATGAAGATTCTTACATTAATGGGCTCATGTACTACAGCCTTGGTTGGTAAACCTTTAGGCTAGCAGTGTTGAGGTGGGTAGGGAATAGAGAGGATCAGATTGAACTGGTTCATGGAAGTTTGCTACTTCTCAGCTCCAAGGTAGGCAACTTTTTAGGCACTTTTCCGTAGGTCTGTTTCATTTCCTTTTGGTGTAGTCAGCATCTTTGATGTCCACAAACTGCAGATGCCTTGTGAATTGAGTGAACTAAATAGTCCTCTCTTGGTGGTCATTGTCACCTTGAGAAACTTGGGTAGATACTGGTTCTTGTTTTAAGTCACTTCAGTTTCCAAGAGAATCAGTCCAACGTTTAATGTAAAGAATGCTTCCCTACTTTTGCGTAGGTCATTCGCACATCTAGATACTACAAATCCTTGCTTCCTCCTGGCAAAACTCAGCCCAACTGAAACCCTCCAGAATATTCGCACCGCCAATCTTTGCTTAGAGGTATACCACTCAGCTCGATTGTGTTCATGCTCTTTGGGCCTTAAGCTCCATTGACGTCCCAAGGTAGTCAGTGGTTCTTTGCGCTCACTCTCTTCATCATTCAAACAAACTTGTGTGATGTAGGGAGCAAGTGTTGACCTCAGGATGCTCCATTGAGCAAGTCTTCATGTAGTAGGTAATGCCAACTAGGTGTCTCTTTTGAAATCCCTATGAGGCAGTTAGTGGCTTTTCCTTCAGTTGTTTCAGATATAGTCAATAGCCTACCCATGGTATCTTTTGCAATTCCCTGTAGACATTCAAATAGGCTCTTCTTCTTCACTCATCTGTATATACATCTCATCAATTTTCCAATCCACAGAGCTTGAATTTGAAAAACTGGCAAACTTTGACGAGCCAGTGACCAACGACATGCCTATTTCCTCTGTCAATGCCACCTCTGACAAACAGTGGCAGCTCCGGCGAGAATCAGCTACCCGTGGTAATTTTTTTTTTGGTCATTAACATGCAAGACCTTTCTAGCTTCATAGTAATACCACTGATTTTGTGCATTGCTTCAGTCTCAGCTCAGATTGACCTGTTTTGTATGTCTGTGTTATAATGATAACGGATATCAAAGGAAAAAGTCTGTTTTCTCAATAACCTTTGGCCTTCCAGCTTTGCAAGGAAGTGCCATCAGTGTAAGCTCAAGTTGATTGATCGCAATTTCCTGAGTTTTGTCAATTTGAGCTGAGAAAAGCACATCACAGTGAACTAGCACCAACTTGTATAGCACCTGGCTCAACATCTCATCCCCTTAGCTTTACATTCCTTAGATCCGATGTAGATCTTGTCCAACTTAGACCATCCGCAGAATAGCTCAATGTTGTCTTACATGTACTTGAATCTGTCGTGTATGATCTTGTGCTTCATTTTGAAGCTTCAGTGTCATACCGTGATTCCCTTTGGTGAATCAAGTGTATTGGTGTTGTCTTATAAAGTTCATTGTTGGACTTCAATTCCTCTGTCGAGAAATCCCGCATACCAACATGAAGTGATTCACAGATGTGAATCTGGATGCCTGATATAATTCACTTGTGTTTCCTCTGCCGCTTTAATGTCAACTGAAATTCACTTCTGTGAATCTGAGTGATTCAGTGAATCTCACTTGAGTTGCCCGAACTTCAGTGCTTTCTGGATTTTCAGTGTTGTGTTAGTCTCATAGCATGACTTGTTGAGTGTAAAATCTGTGTGCTACCTTGTCTTTCAGCATTATAGTTAAGCTGGATGTTTGTATGTTGTCTTGTAGCATGATTAGATAGTGTGATCTGAGTGCATTTTGCTGTCTTGCAGGTTTCAGTGTATGGCAAAACTTGCTTAAACTTATGGACAAAGCTTGGGACGTAGCTCCCCATGGAGTCACTCTTCAAGATGCCTGTTTGAGAATTGCATCTTGATTTAGATAGTACACTAGCTGCCAGAATTTTGTCCAAAATGTTCCAACCTGATGTGCCTTCCTCAAGATATCTCAAAGAATGCATCCTGGAAGTACGACTCTTTCGTTTTTGATGATGAAGTTCAAATTTGTTGCGACTATTTTCTCCAAATCCAGTGCGAACAAACTGTTGACCCGTATCACTTTATTTACAGAATGGTTTGAGATTTTCAGCAGGCGTACCAGCACTGCTGGCTGGACTGGTAAAATCACAGTAGTTCCTGTCCATAGAATCCTGTCCGACACTTGAATATAGACCTAAATAGTGGTGAATTGACCTTCAAGGGGCTTGAATTCTTTCATTCCCTTCAGGACACACATGGAGGGCCTTCACACGATAGGGAGTTTTCGCAAAGCCCCCCCCGAAGCGCCGACGCGAACGTCTATCCTATTGTTCTATGCTTTCTTCATGGCATCGAACAATGGGATTGGCGTTTGTGTTGGCGTTTCGCGGACTTTGGACGAGGCATTCACTCCCCCAAATGCTCCCCTCTTCCTTTCTTTGAAGCCTGTAGCCTTGATAACCAGATTGTCTTAAAGAGAATGAATTACTTCAAGTCCTTGTAGGTTAGTGGGTTTCTGCCTTTCATAGAAGGTGTGCAGAATTACCGGTAGCACTCTGTGAATTTTCCATGTTCAACCATACATTCTCTTGGTCTGTAGATATCACGAAAGATAGGATGAAAGAGTTTAGAGTGGTAGTATGTAAACATTGAAACGTTTCAAAAGAAACGAGCCAAATGAAACGACCCAAAATGTTTTTAAAAATACGAAAAATCATAACAAAAATACCAAAAGCCTATATTATTTTACATTGTATGAATAGAGGAATGTAGATTACCCGATGCCTTCATGATTTTTATCATCATTCAGCTTTTTCTGCAGTTTCTTAGCCAGATTTAGGCTGCACTGCGGGGAACGATGTCACATTTTCCTCTCGCCAACCTCGCACCCCTCATAATGGAATGATCGGAATACGCTAATTGGTTGGAATGCTCATGGCTTATTATCTATTCACAACTCACATGCACATTGTGTTACAAACTTTGCTCAATATCAAAAACGATATATTTTGAAGACGTTTGGGGCCTCACACAAATTCCTCACAGAATATAACCATGGCGAGTGACATATAGAGAAAATATATGATAAAAGGTATTAATAATCGCATAGAGAATTTCTGAAGCGACGACTTCCATATTTGGGATCGGAGACCGTGAACATTGAATGAAGGGAAGCATGGTGTCTTGTAAACAATAACAACACGTGTGTTTTGAACGGGAGACGTGTGTTTTGAGAGATTTTAATGCTATTATGCGATGAAAGTGCCAAAAATGAACTGGAAATAACAAAATTACACCGTTTCTGCCATGCAACTTCAGATTTAGCATGTTTTTTGGGTCGTTTCATTTGGCCCGTTTCTTTTGAAACGTTTCAATGTTTACATACTACCGTTTAGAGTAGTGCGTCTTGTATAACAATACATGTTCATATTTGCCCTGTATCATAACCCCAAGGTGACAAAGTCCATGTTTGACTTCTGAAATGGTGAAATACAACAATCCACCTAGGCTAGATGTGCACCTAGAAATTGGTGGCTGGGCGAAGAGGGACGATAGGTAATATACATACCGGTAACTATAACTCTCCAAGTTTTGCACCATGCAACTGAACTTAGTGCAATGAACCTTCCTATAAGGTGCACCTTCTCAAGATAGGAATCATGAGAAATATATCATCCATTTCCGGTTAACTTCCTCCACACTGTTTACAAACATTGAATGTTGTTGTTTCCCAGCAAAAATACCCACTGGATATCAGCAACATCATAGTGCCATTGATATCTTATAATTTGCTTTTAATGCTGTATGCTGCACAGGTCTGTGTAAGATTCACTTGATGGTGAATTTACCATTAAAATTGCTGAAGGCAGACGCCAATGTTGTTCATAATCCTTCCGTCTGCTCTGCTCTGCCTTGGGTTATGGTACAGAATTAGCAGCAACAGTCCTACATCTGGTAAAAATCAAACTTCATATGGCGCTGTACTACTAAAAAAAGCACCCAAAGCACGGTACTTCCTACAACCATACATTACAGCCAGTTCAACTGGTTCGTACATTTCAGTTAATGTTATGAATGCTTTATCACTCCTCTGGCTCATGAACCAAGCGATGAAGTCCAACTTGGTAAAGTTTGATCCAACTCACCTGTTGAGAAAATTATGCCAGGTGTGAACATTATTTGTACCACTCCTTCCCCATGTCAGCTTGATGTGGTACAAGTGTTCAGGTTCAAGAACCAGATATTTACTTCAACATGATGCTGGCTGTTACAGATTTGTCCAGCATCATCCAGTGCATCATCATCATCATCATCCATTCTGAAGTTCAAGATGTTCAGTTTAACTTCACCTTTCAGCCACATTTTGCAGTTTCCCCAAGTCCACAATCACCAATGTTCATTCATTCTTTAACTTTCTGGCATCCTTTGCCTTCAGTTGACACATGTACCATGTCACAAACTTCATTCTCAGAAAAAAAGTGCTTCAGACTTTGCTCTTTGATATTCTTTGAGACCAATAGAATAGGTTACCACACATCTCACAGTCATACCTTCAGAGGCTTCTTATTCACATTTCAGACCTTCACTTTGGGATGTTCTTAGGTTGATGTAGGCTATACTTGACTTCGTTTTCACCAATTACACCTCTCCAACATGACAGGATTTGTAGAAATGTGTCCATAGCAGCAGATACAAAGTCTGTCTTGTCCTTGCTGCAAAGCTTTTCATCTTTGTGACTGCTGTGATTCCAACTCATTGCTGTAGAAAGCATTGCTTCAAAATCAAAGCTTGTAGTGTGGTTGCTAATAGTTGCATTGGCATAATTCCTGTTGTAACAAGNCCTTGGGGGGGGGGGGGACACCTGCTGAAGTTGGTGATAATGTTAGTGAAAAAGTATTGGCTGAAGTTTAGGTCCATTGACAACAGGTCTGATCTCTCTGGGTATAATCTTCTGCTCTCTGATCTGATGAGGTATGCCCAACTGATCATATTGATCCTAAAACCCATCAGATATCTTTGCCAAATTCAGCATCATGTTGTCCTATTCACAATCGATTTGATATCTCTCCAAGGAAGCAATTACCTCTCCTCTGTGGGGAATTGCTTGATCCTCTTGCAGCCAACGTCTAATGCTGAATTACCATACTGATCCTTTAATGTATATGAAGTTTATATATAGGAAGTTTCAAGTTAAGAAATTTGAATGACCTTTACTGCGTGACTGTGCAATTCACTTTGTATCAACACTCAGATGGATACCTACAGTGTGTGCAATTTCGACACTGTGTTACTTCTTTGATATAGTGATACCCATGAACGGCAAGGACTCATTCTTTTGGGGAGGTTCATCTGACAGATTTACCCGCAACTTCATTTTCCTGGACTAGACTTTCTCATTTTTGGCGTAACCATGAGCGATATTGGTAAAAGCTTTGTCAGTTTAATAACGGCCGAAGGTTTTAGAGATTTTGTGGATGTTACTAACACACGCATTGCATCACAGCCTGCCACTATCTCGAGTTCTAGGTTTTAATGCAGACTAACACCAGTTGCTGTTTGTAGTAACAAATACATGCATCATAAATTTAGGTTTTGCCTTTGAAAATAACCTGTGTGGACTAACTCCAGTGTTATTGTCTTGTACAGGAGATGGTTGCAAATCAGGCTAAGCCAACTCATCTTTACTGGGGTTGCTGGCCAGGTTCTTGTGCCTTGATGCACAATAGTGTATGTGCCCTTCTTGATAACTGAAATCCCAGGTCAGTGAAAGAGTAGGCTACTTCCATGTGTGTGTACATCCTCTGCTTGTTAATTGTATAGTAACCTACTCAAAGCTTGACTTGGAATCTGATATAGTTACATATCCTGCCCTTCCTTCAGCACTTACTTGGTGTTGTGTACTGTCAGTGCAAGGAAGGAAAGCAGAACAGAAGCACAAATGTGCAGAAATTTGCAGTTAGCAACCATCTTCTGTGCCGATCCATACAGCAATTGACTTCGGATTATATGACAGCAATCCATAGTCAGGCTGCCCCATGTTTGTCATGTTACGTATTCGTAGATGAGCAATCTTCAAGAGGAGCTAAAATGTTCATGAAAATGCAAGAGAAGGCAAGGGCACAGGAAGACGAAAGACCACAGAGCCCTATTCCAGAGTACGCACCATACCAACAAGGACAGCAACATCAGCAACAGCCTTCTAGTCCATGGCAGAGCCAGTCTTTTCATGCCACACAACATGGATCTCAGTCTCAGGAACCTCAGACAGTTAGGCAACGCCCTTCTAGTCCTTGGGGTAGCCAGGGATCTCAGTCACGGGAACCTCAGACTGTTAGGCAACGACCTTCTAGTCCTTGGGATAGCCAGGGATCACAGTCTCGGGAACCTCAGACAGTTAGACAACGACCGTCTAGTCCCTGGGGTAGCCAATCTTTCGATGGCCCACAGCATCGACCTTCAAGTCCTTGGAGAAGTCAATCTCATGATCAACAGAGGCCTACAAGCCCAATGATAAACCAGTCAGTACCTCAGCAACAGCGTCCTAGTAGTCCTTGGAGAAGTCAGTCACACGAAAGTCAACAGAGGCCTGCAAGCCCGATGATAAATCAGTCAATACCTCAGCAACAGCGTCCAAGTAGTCCTTGGAGAAGTCAGTCCTTCGAAGCACCTCAGACAGGTCCTCAGCATCAACAGCAACCACGTGCACCTAGTCCATGGCAGAAAGAGTCCAATGTTGCAAAACCACCTCACCAGAGACCTTTGAGTCCTTGGCAGAATCAAATGCAAGAAAATAAGGTGCAAACAACCGTGAATGTGACCGCTAAACCGACCGCGCGAAGTTCTTCAGTGCCTGCAAGAGTGAGGAGTGCTCCGACGACGCCAAGAGGCCAGGCACAACCACCTTCAGCGGTGGTTCCTCCAATGCCGTCAGGGACACCCACCCCAGTGAACAGGGCCCCAACACCTCCTGCTGAGGAGGTAGAGGAAGAAGTAATTGTGCCAGTCAAAGACAGAATCAGAACTTTCAGGAATATTGAGGCGTCACATTCGCCGACAAGATCACAACAAAAACCAATCATTGACTTTAAACCAACTGCAAATATCACTTCACAACCATCTACTCCAACTTGGAATGTCCGTTCACCGTCACCAGTAGGTTCTTGGAACAAGCCCAGTAGCACCTCTGCTACCCCTTCAACACCCAGTGGAACTGGTGCCAGTACGTGGGGGAAACCAACATCAACTTGGGAGCCCTCCAAACCTCCGTCTACTCCAACCTGGAGTAGCCAGACGTTACCACACGATTTCAAACGGTCGGATTCTCTTCCTCCTTCGCTTGATCCAGTTCCTCTAAAAATGACCTGGAAGAAACGTGAAGAGGAGAAGAATGAGAAGAATCTTGGCCAGAAGGATGACGGGTGGAGGTCGGTGTCGAGAGATTTCTTGACCATGACAATACCAAGGAGTCCACAAGGTAGATATCGTCATGAATTCATGTTTGTTCTTATCATGTTTACGTCATGCATCTAGTGTGACTGTGGTAGGTTGGGACAGGCTGTAAGGGCGGTCGGTGTCCTTTGAACCTTCTGTCCAAACACAGTTTGCTGTTGAAACAGTTCGTCGTGTAGGATCATGTGTCTGGTGTGCCCCATGGTTGTTGGGACATAAAATAATGGTTGTTATCCTGTGAATGTTCCGTGTTGTAAACAATTGCTTTTGAAGCAGATTTCATACTACCTGTAGATCATATCAAACCAGGATTGGTAATATTACGAGTCCTGGTTATTTTACTGGATGCCCCATATCGAAATGAATATTTTAGGATCTTCCATCCGTGACGTGAATATCTTGTTCTGCAGTGAAGCATGGCCGTAACAAGGCAAGCAATTATCCTGAGTAAACGCAGAGTCAGATGATGAATGAGCTTGAATTAGATGTGGTTTATGTAAAAATTGCTGCCATGGTGCTCTTTATTCTCCCCAGGTAGGAGATGTCGTGTGTGCAGTTAATGAAGCAGATCAGTTTAATGCATTGAATTCCTCAGATTCTGACAGTTCGCAGTATTCAATGAGGTCTTGAACTTATACAGTGTTTTGGGTTCGGAAGATCAGTTGTACACCTTGCCAACAGGTGTCAGCAATGAATGGTTTGTAATCAGCTTGTTATCAGAATCGCAGTTGCTTTCTACAGTTGCCATAGGATCCCACTCTTGCTTCCCCTATACCTGCTTCAGCCAGTAAGCTAAGCAATAAGCCAGGCGAAGCTGCTGATGTAGATGGTCAGTAGGGCTTTTCCTTTCACCTCATATCCCATCCCTATCGCAGCAGTTTCTTTTCTTGAGATTCTAACTGCCATCATTGGAAAGTTGACTTGCAATTTTTTCTGTGATTTGGAAGTTTCACCTCAGAGGGTCAGTACCAAACTTAGAGAATGAAAAAGTGTTGTTGAGGAAGATATGCTGTGGTCATCCTTTCTTGGGTTATCCATCTAAACATGCCTTGAAAGAACTTGTTATCCAGCATAGAGAACAAAAAACGGCACACAAAATGATAGTAAAAGTAAAGTCATCTCCAAATTTCGCATTCACTTCTGGGATCTCTACTATAAAGTACCTGAGGAAGACCCTGGTTGGGGTCGAAAATTTGCGAAATTCAGAGACAACTTTACTTTTGCTATCCTTGAAATGACTTTACGCAAAACCAGTTGACCTGGGAATCAAAACAACCAGTACGCTAGTGGGTGCCATCTTTCCTTTATGGTGACACTGATCAATCAGTATAGTACTACCACAAAGGAGTGTTTGTTGCACGTGGTGTTCCTTCCATTGTTGATAGCACGAGGAGGACTCTTAAGTGGCGGTGTTTTTTGATAGGACGTCCTATCTATTTGTGCGATTACTATTTGTGCACCACGTGGGATGTCTACTTTATAGAACAGTTATCATTGTGCGAGATGGTTCTGAATACAAGAGGAGTTCAATACGGGGATTCTTCTGTGGTGGGTCACAGTGTTGTCCGGTGACCATCTCCAACATTGATGGAATATTGAACGTTTGTTTAGTTGTTGACTTGCAGTTTGATAATTTGGCTTGATGAACTTTATCTTATGGATGCTATTGTGATTGTTTTTGGTGCTTGTTGACATAAGGTAGGTTGACATGCAGAGGACTTCTAATGACTTTAGGGATTACCGTACGCTTTAAAATTTGATCCCCTGGTCCCAAATCTCCTTATTTTCTGTGGCGTTTTAAGTCTATGAAAATATGTACTGGTACATTACTTCATGAATGTTGTCGTTATTTTATTGGCATTGCTCCAGTCGGGCACCAGGGTTATAGCATAACACTGCTGAACTTCTGGAGGACAAAATAATACTTGATTTGGATTGCGTTTTTCGTTACATGAATATATTCCGCCTGCTTATAGAGTGTTTCATGTATGAACCCTCAAACCTTATCGGTTGAGGTCAGTTTGATGGAGGGCAAGCAAGCCTAGCCTATAATTTAGAACCCTTTCACTGTCAACTGTGTTATCGATATCTGATGCTTCTACTGTTGCTAAAATTTGTCAGCTGTTGTTTGTCTTACAATCAACCTGAGAGGCGTGATCAAGATCTCAAAACCTGGAGGAC
>NMRB01000076.1:442760-474155 GCA_002633025.1 Notospermus geniculatus
TTTAGGTGAAATGGGTTTAGGCGAAATGGGTTTAGGTGAAATGAGTTTAGGCGAAATGGGTTTAGGCGAAATGGGATGACACCGTTCTATTCGTTCTCCTGAATGAGTAAACACCATTGCTTTGGAAAACCCCGTTCTATTTGATGACGTACCGCGTTGTCCCCAAAAAAGAATCCTCTGGAGTCGGAGATGAGACTCGGAACGTTATCTGAACCTTCCTAATAAACATCCTTATTGCTTCTTAGTTGATGCTTTTCTTGTTCAACTCTTCTGATATTTTGAATACTTGAAGCTAACAAGCTCTTTCTGTCATCTTGTGAAAATCATATAAAGAAACCTGATTGTGGGTCAAAAATGGTGAAAAAACACTGGTCTCCGACTCTTATTTGTCTCTTTCATTTGCTGCATGCTGATATGTCCATGTTTCTTTGCTCCTCTTCTGTTGTCTCTGTGCATTGGCAAACATCCTGTGCATGCTCTCGCATGTCTGTGCTGTGCGTCCTATTTATTGTAAAGAGAAAATCTGTGTTCAATACTAAGTGTTCTCATTGAGACGCTCCTGTAAAGTTTCCGGTAAGCTTTGAACTGTGCCGAGCTGTCTCTTGCTTCTTAAGCTGTGTCATTGTAAGCACCCTGTTCCACAACTTCTGACGTCACCCCCTGCAACTTCACTTTCATCTGTATAAACCTCTTCAGACTATCAGCTTGTCTGCTTTTAGTTGGTTAAATGTTTTCTTCTCACAAAAGACATAGAACTTATTCTTATTGCCTATTCATTTGATTTTCAGAAGAAAATCCCTATGTCCCAAGTTTTGCTAAACTACCCCAGAACTCGAAAGGTACCTTTATACTTCTCCCTGATTGTATACTGGTAGACTAGATTGAGTCTTCATGTGTCCCACTGTGGGGTATTCGCTTCTTTAGTTTAGAGATGAGCAATGTTGTCATGTTGCTTAATACTGTACACTGTAACTCACTGACCACAAGAGTTGACCCAATCTCTGAATGAGTTTATCTTTGTTGTATCCTTACTGTTGAAAGTCGCTGTTGTTTGGATAATACACTTCAATTGGTTTGATTGATTTCACTTCTGAAAATTTGACTGCTAATACAGTAATCTCAATCTTTGACATTCATTGGTGGTTGTAGTCGAACACAATTCTCTGATTCAACCAATCAGAGTTGAGGCTTGATAATGTTGTTTTGCCTGAACCAATGAGAACACGAGCTTCGTGAATGCTATTGTAGCTGAGCCAATGAAACGACAGGCCTCATAATCAAGCATGACAGGTCATGATAATGGGGAGAACCTACTAATAAAGTTCTTTTCACACTGGAAAACTTCTTCGTGGGGTATATCTGATGTCCCAATCCCATGGCCACATTATAGTTGCCAAAGACCTCACCTTTATTACCTCCTGCATGCTTTCCTTTAGTTTTGTTGCATTAAACGTTTAGTTTGTCCCATTGCACAAACCCTTCAGCCCACAACTTAATGTGCCTTGATTTACCATAAGCAGTTGTTGTTCAAGCACTGTAACTGGATTGAGGGGGTCTGTTGATGTTAAAATGAGTACTGGTACTATCTTCAAGCTCTCTTTTGAGGACTGCCGGTACTGATATCATGGTTCTTGTACAGATGATATGCAATGTACACTGATGCTGCATGCACTTATCTTCCATCACACGGCATCCTCCTTTGGACAGTTACACAAACTAGTCCCTGGGAAAGGCGTACACCATAGAGGCAGGGGTTACTAAGAAGTAAGTTCATAAAATGGAGGCGTGCCAAAAACTGACTGCTACATGTAGTTTCATGCCTGGGATGGGAAATCAAATCACGGATTACCTCCTTGTGTATAGAGCGAGCCCTAAGTTCAAGTCCATAGCATCACGATATCCCTTTGCCTCAGCATCCATTCTAGCAGAGTTCTAAACGTTACTTTCTCTTGCAGCTGACACTCTAGAACGAGACCGTATGAAAAGTTATACACATGAATCATATGGTTCTAAAGGAAGGTTAGTAAAGACTTGTCTCTTTGGTGAAGCTTTGAGAGTAGAGTTGAAGCAGTAATTTGGTTGAAGGCACACTCAATGTATCTTCAAACTAATTGATACTTGATGGCTTTCTTTCTCCCAATTTCAGTAGTACATGGTCCCCAGCACATGCTCGATCAAAAGTTGAAATCTATCGCAATCACCCTAGAAGAATAGAGGACTATGAACCTGGTTATTCATCTATAGCTGATAAGGAAATACAAACGGTGAGTTTGGGGTCTCGGCTCTGTGATAGTTTCTGGTCGTTGATATGTTTTGGAAGCGACACTGCGGGACAGGAGCTGGGGAGTTTGTCAGCAGGTGGTGCACAATAAACTAGGCACCAGGGTGGTCAGATGAAGTTGGTCAGGATAATCACTGTCAGTGAAAGAGAGGAAATCTGAGTATACATGAATGTGTATCATCTTTATAATCATTTTCTAATCCATTCCCAAGAGCTTTCCCCTTCCGTTGCTGATCAATGCTGCTGTCCCAATAAACCCTCACAGTCAACATTGGTGACGGTCCTTCCCATTGCTGGTCAATGCTGTTATCCCGGTAAACCTTCACAGTTATGGTGATGGTTCATCGCATGATCTCATCATATTTTGTATCACCTTACTTTGCTGTTTCAGTTGTAGCATTTCAACTCAGTTTAGTGTCTGACATTGTTGCTGTTTCAGAAAAAAGCCTATCTGAATAAATTAAACAAATTTAAGGTAGATTTTTCGTTGTTTTGTCTCCAAACCTTCGTGAAGATCCCATACCATGATCCACCCTTCTAACTCAGTCTTTGAACTGTTACATATAATTCCATACAGTTTGTAGACGAAAGTTTCATGCAGATAGAAAGTGCTCAATTGAAGTCTGGAAAACCGGCAGTGCTGAGTAAGAGATGAAACTGGTGCCTTGATCAGAATCACAAAGATGAACTCTTCTTACCCTACATGTATTAAAGTGTGATTTGTTAGGTTGGTCCCGTTTAGATTGCCCACTTGTTCACCAGTTAGTCCTCCCTCTGATTAATCAGTTCCTTGGTAACCTAGATACCTCATGTGTTCCCCATTCTACCCCTTTTGTACTGTTGACCTAATATCATTGCATCTTTCAAAATTGGATCTTGATTGGAAACAAAGTGAATCTGCTCTGATCAGATGGGTTAGGGTCAGTTGTGGGATCTTCCTGAGGTTTGGTTACAACCATCATGACCAGGTTCAACATAACTTGCACTGATTTCTCTGTGTAATCATACAGGGACTATACTAACCGATGCACAGGAAGATATTGGTCAAGTTTTCTTGATCCTGGGTCTGTAGTTGCTGTACGCGTAATGTTGCTATAACTTAGTAATAAGCAGCCTTTTGCTGTGGAGTGTCAAAAACAAGTGATAGTAAACCACAACCTCTGCATTCCCTTTACGTTCTAGCCAATGACTCGTGTTGCAGTAAGTCTCAGTTTCTGTGTCAGAATGGCCACATATCATGTAGATGCTGATATTAATTAAACACCTCTTCTATCAAAGATTGCATATAAATACTCTATTCAGATACTGGGTATGCGTGAACACAATGTATGGTCTGATCTGCTCTTCTCTCCTCTTCAAACACTGGATATGAAGAAAACACCTCAGTCTTCAGCTACTGGGTATGAACACACATCTGCATGTCTGCTCGTCTCGGCTCTTTAAATACTGCAGGGTATGAACACACCTCTTCAAATACTTGGTATGAAAATGCATCTGGTCTGTCCTTCTCTGCTTTCAAATACTGGTATGAACACCCGATACTGGGTATGAATGCAGGGTATAAACACATCCTGTCAAGCCTGTCTGTGTTCCTCAAATACTGGGTATGAACAAACATCTAATCTGCTGTTCGCTACTCTCAAATACTGGGTATGAATACACACACACACATCTTGTCTACCTTTCTTTACTCTTTCTTCAAATACTAGTTATGAACATATATCCGTTATGAACGGTATCCTTTCTTTTCATCATAAACTGGGTATGAAATAATCTTCTCTTCAAATACTGGGCATACACGTGACACCATCGAAAAAATGACTGGCGAAATATCCTCACTTGTAGGCTTCATATGAAACTGCTACCAAAATGATGTCCAAAAAGAAATGTTTTTAAGTGTGCTTTGCGTTCTTGCTTGAAGAAACTGTAACCGTGGCAATAACTGATTTTGAATAAGATTTTGCTAACCCTCTTGTGGTGTAACAGAACTTCAAATCTTGAAATCCTTTGGCCAACTTTGTGTGGTTTACCTCCTACCTCTGTTCAAATGCTTTGAAATGTACTGTCGTGTCAATAACAAACAAAAGCTTATACATTTCATCATATGTTCTTAGATCTCTCTGCCTAGTGTATCGTCTGCTTCTGATAGTCTTCAATCCTCAAATACTGGGTGCCAGTCAGGGCTGGGTTGCACAAAACTCATGTTAGCGCTAACATGATGTTAGCGCTAACATCATGTTAAATGACGTAAAATGACAATGGATTTTGACGTCATCTAACATAAAAGTTAGCGCTAACACCATGTTAGCACTAACATGAGTTTTGTGCAACCGGCCCCTGTTCTGAAGTGGTGCCTCACATTCAATGGAAAGGAGTGATAGTAGAATGCCTATTCAGTAGCATTCTTTTAGGATAGATGGCAGCACTGTTGAATAAGTCGAGCCGTGTAAATATGTCTGATGTAATATTCACGTGCCTTGATCAATCTTGACAGTTGAATAACTCGTTATGTGATCTAATCACATACTTAGCCATATTAGGAATTCCGCTGGTGTCCATGCCCAAACAAGGCCATAGCAAAAGTGTACTTCGACGGTTTGAGGGAATAAGTGGCCTAATCCTTGTGGTTAGATTACAAATTCAAGATATTTAAACCACTTACACAAACAGAAGTGTTTGTTTAGGAAAATAATTATGTGGTTGGGTGGCGTGTCGTATTTTGGACAATGAACTAGAAAAGTCATTTAGGCCCGATTAGGTTCAGAAGATTGGTTTAGGCCTGCTGTTGACCAATGTGACTGTTGTTGAATGACGTCTTTGGACATGTTTTTACTGGGCAAAAAACGTACAAAATTCATCTTGTTAATTCGAGCAAAACTTGTCACTTGGTGCCATGGCCCTGAGTTTCGGCAAAAATTCATAGGTTTCGGTCATTGAAGTGCTCGGCAATACCTGCGTTGGGTTTGGGGACTAGGCGTAGATATTATTGATGAAAAAAAGGAAGGGTATGTCTGTAATAGGGAAGTAGAGCAGTGAAAGTTCCGAGGCGGAGTCCTCTTATCCTTGTGCATCATCCTGTAGCTTCAACCCCTAAAATTTCACTTTCAGGCTGAGAAGGTTTATGATATTCAACGCTCTGATAAGGTATTTACTGTAATTCATGGGTTGAGTAAAATAACAGTCTGCCTCGTCCAAAACATGCAGTTGTTACACAATTGTTGTACTGCTTGCATGATTTGCTCATCAGAAGGAATCTCGATTTGAAATCTCAACCAAAGTCAACGACTGCATGGCATTGGACGAGGCAAAATAGGTAGCATATTGTACCCTTGATGAAAACTAACTTCTTGCATCAGAGATCCAGACGATGTGGATTGGAATTTATTTGTCTGTAGCATTTTGGTGTCTGGTCAAATAAACTAACTTTTTTTTTCAACAGTTGTTCAGATTTTGTTGAGAGACTTCCCCTTTGGTCATGAACACTAACATATGTCATTGTGGAGTTGTGTATTTCATCGGCTAGTCAATACTCCTCTATGTACTAACAGTTGTTCAAGTACCTGTCATTCATTTTCAATTGCAGTTGTGCATTGTACATTTCATTTCAAAATGTTTCATTTCAAAGATTTAGCCTTGAGAGTGGAACCTCTCTATTAAGGACACCTTTGCTGATTGAGGAACGGTGATTTTAATTGAGAGGGGTTCTGATTCATAGATGTCAAAATGAATACAAATGACCAATAGGAGCTGTCAGTGAGTTGACCAATAGGTGTCACTATGGCCTAATTTAATGCATATAGCAGACCCATTCATTCCTGATTGAGCACCAATAAAGAGAAGTTCTTTTGTATTGGTCCACTAGAACTGTGCTGCCATCTTTTGGCAATACGCACGGCTGATTGCTACTATTTCGGACTGATCTTTGGTGTCCTTAAAAGCGAAGTACTCTTGGCGGAAGTGTCCACTTAGAAAGGCTCCATTGTATACGATAATGCGCAGACATATTATGATAAGAAGCTTTTTCCAAAAATGTATGAGTATTTGCAAGTCCCACTACGGATTTGCTTGACGTTTTTTACTGCCCGCTGTGCCATTAATGGCACCCCTGTGGGCACAAATTGAGGCGGATTGAATTACCCTGACCAAGAATAGGCCAATCAAATCCATTGACAAGCGAATCCTTTGAGGCCGTAAAGTAATATTCCATGTTTATTGACAGTCATAAAACAGTTCTAGTGCTAATCAATTTTTCTATATTGCCTGTCCCAGCCTCTCACTTAACTGGTGAAATGACTCAAATCCTTTCAATATGATCGACTAACTGCATTTCCTGATGAATTCATCAATGAATGATACAAATTCTCTTTCATTATTGTATTGGACTTCATTCTCCATATGATGATACTGTAAGCCCCAATATTTCACCACTAACTTTCAGGTCAATGCTGGCACCACTTTTGGCTCAATATCATTGCACTTCTAGTAAAAATAGATAGAGAGGATCTATTTTTGCCTCTAGTGTAATAATGTCCTCTTGATGGCGACATTTGCAAGAATGAATTGTGATAAGAAAAGTTCACTTTATAAATATTTGGAAGCTTACAGATCTTGGAGCAATTGGTGGGTGGATGTACCACCTGTGAGCAGTTGTGCCAATTTCACTCCCCTGATTGGACAAGGGATGGTTGCCATGAACAACTCCGTCTGCTCCTCGTGATTTTCAAACACGGCGGTCTCTCTCCAGGGAGTGAGCAAGATCACCGTAATATCATGATTGATCCCGTATACTACAATCGTGATGGTATTGATTTTCCACATGTGTCCATTATTGATGTGTATGAGCTGGCCATGTGCTGCATGGACTTGTGCAACTAGAAAAGCAATAGGAAGCAACTCATTTGATCACAAGTATGCACTTAATGTGATATCTGAAGAAAAAACTTCCAACTACGATTATCAGTCTTATACCTTCTGCTGAAGGGGTCAAGTGGGAAAACTTGGTTAACAAGGACTTCAGTTGAAAGTTGATAGCGTTGTCTCCAATTCATCAAAGACAAAAACTTCCTATACTTCTGAATAAGTTGAAATGCGCACAAGACAACATTACAACACAAAGAATGCTATAAAGGCTACTATGCTTGTTTTGCCAATTTCAAATATACTCCGTTGTATGGGCCTCTCTGCAGGATTTCATAGAAGATGTATCAATCATTCACCAATTTGGCCGGCAGCCCTATTGATATAGAACGGGGACAATGTCTGGAAAAATTTGTACAACTGCTGCTTAACTCTTTGAGTGCCAAAGACGTACTGGTACGTCACTGTGTTTTAGGGACATTTCAGTTCACCAGATGAACACCAGATGTCTCACCAATCTCTAATACTGTTCTAAATGGCTCTCTGACTGTGGGCAATGGAATTATGTGGTGTTTGGGACTGTGGGAGGCTTGGTGGTTGTGCTGCACCTCATTTTGGGGCAAAAATTGGCGTTTTTTGCAAAAAATACAGTTTTTGTGATCACCTTTTAGAAAATGTTCCCCCCACAAATTCTGTTTTCATGGTTGTTTTGTTGAAAGAAGAAGTAGAAACAAACATTATGAGGCCAGTTTGGGGTGTCTATCTGAATTTTTTTTTGCCTGAAATTTTGATGGGAAAAGTGGTCTAAAACCTGTATTTCCGGCACTCAAAGAGTTAAGTGTAGGATTTGTAAAAGGTGCATCTTGTTTCATTATTTTGACACCCCATCTCAGACCAGGTGTATGTGTTGCCATGGTTACCTGGCATGTGGTTGTGGAATCCCAGAAGTCGTGTCCAGTGTCCATTAGCAGTGGGTGTGGTTACGTTTACCGACACAGCCAGCTCGTCATCACCACCATATTGGAATATGCGTGTGGTGTGTAATACACACTGATGTTATACCTAGTCATACATTTCTCTTTATTTTACATCCTGCTCGGATATTAGGATTTCCCGAATGAGGTAGACAATTCTTATACACTTTTCTCCATTTTCACAAGGTTTGCCTACCATGCGTGTTTGGCTGTGAGCCCTGCACTTCTATTCTGACCTGTTCTCTCACCCCCTGCCCTGGTGTCAACTTATCAGGCTTACAGCTTGTCATGGCAAAATGACTAACTGGGGTGAGGCCTGCTGACATTAACCCCTTTACTACGCTATGCTACAAATTTGAAGTGTGCTAATGGTAACATTGAATGAGGATACTAGTCGCTTTCTTTGACAGATGTTGATGTCAGATGAAGCACGTTGCTGATGTTTTATTCACTTACCCATTGTTAGAATCACATGTTGTGTGCCCATAACATTAACCAAGGCCAGTTTATGTGAGTGTGATGTACCTGATATAGCTCATCACAACCCACCTGAAATAGACCGAGGCCTACCGGATGTTGGTCACATTGGAGCCCTCTCCTTATGTCAGCGTATTGGAGTGGAGTAGACTGCTCTGTCAGAACAGACCTTAGTAGCAGGGTTTCATGATTGCCCTCAGTCTCTTAAGATGGAATACCGTATCTATACACGTACTTTAGATTGTAAATAGGCAAAATGGTTGGTGGGTGTGGTCGGGACCTGTTCCTTACTATCAGATTGTGAATAGGAACATCGTGGGTACTTTGTCCAAAAGCTTTGAATTGCACCCAACCCTGATGAAAGTCAGTGCCCTAATCAAAGGTGTTGGAGTTGATATAAAAAGCAACCTAACCTCTCTCAAGTCTTTCCTGATGGTAAAAATACATTATAAGTGTTATTCTGCATATATAATTGGTACCTCAGTACCCTAGGGATAGCTTGGCTTCATACATATTGTCCTTCGGGACATCAATGACAGATGAAGTGTCCTTTATTAGGGTTTTCCATTCTTCTAACTGATGTTATAGATTTGCAGTTTTCTCCCTCATAGTTTAGACTAATGTTGTCAATTCTATTTGCATGATTGTTATTCACTTCCCCCAAAAGGCAAACCTTATTTTGTTATTATTCACCTATAATAGAATGACATTCCACTTTAATTTCCAACAGGTGTTGAAGCATTTTGCCTCTCTAATACTTCAGGTAGAACCTCTCCCTTTGAAATCTTTTTTTCTTCATTTTTTTTCCAGTCAAAGTATAAATAAATATTTTGGAATGTTTTGATGTTCGTTCAGGCTTGTCCTCAGGTTTATAGCTGTCTGCGTTGCCGTATTTGGGTATGACCTAAATGACCTTTGCATGACTATCTGTTTCTGTATGAATAATGTAGGAGAAATCGTCTGTCCGTCAGTCAATATGTGGACATTTTTGATCAAAATTCTTTTAAAACTTGCATCAGGTCATTCCTGCTTTGCCAAAGTGTTCGTTTTTGAAAGAATCATGACATTTCCTAAGCAATTTTCTTTCTTTAAAAAAGCATGGTTTAATGAGTATTAAAAGTCTGCTAACTGTGTTTGGCCTCAAGTGAAAATTTTCTCTAGTATTTGCATGACTACTATTTCTATTATTCTTGGCATGTAAAACATCTGTATCAAGTTTTCTTGTCAAATATATGGACTTCCGAATCAATACACGTGAGTTGGTATGAAAGTTTGATATTCACATGAGGCTCTCATAGTATTCTGGAGCACGTACACTTGAGTAGTAGTCAGGAATTTGATGTGGTATGAAGGTAGTTGGTTACTTTAAAGATTGGGTCAGATCCTACAGGTTGTCAATATATCTTATATCAGGCTGGTAGAAGACCTTATAGGCCCTTCCTAGCCTTTGTATCATGGGTAAACAGGTTGCATGCCCAGCCCTGTTCAAAATCCTACCACTCGGGGTGATAACATTGGCCTGCCATTTTGGCATGTTCCCCTATCCCAAATTCATATTGCATCGATTGAACCCGGCCTCAGTCTTTCCGCACTGTATTTTACAAAACCAGGAACAATCGATCACCTTGAATTGAAAATGAACTACACATTGTCGGCCACAACAGATGTAAATAATATCCCAGGGCTTCACTCGAGGAAAATTGTCATGTATTTAAAATGAATAGTGCTTATCGTTTGGTATCAATATTTCATGTTTTATTTGTAATGGACTGAACATTGTGCCAGTGGTTGGAGCTGGAGTTGTTGATTTCACCTGGCTTACAAGAACAGCTGCTCATTTGTGTGTAGTTGATGTACTCCTGGATGAGCAAACATAGGTTGGAACCATTTCTCTTTGCCTGTCGTTACTGCCGGAGTCAAAACCATGGGACACTGTGATTGTTTCGCAAAATACATTCATGTACGCCTGTATACATCTACGTGTATGTTCAGTGCATAAAACTGTGTAGACCTATCTCCATAGATGAAAAAGATGCTCATTTTGAGCCCCATCACGCCATCTGTCCCTGTGTAGACACAGCCCAATAGTTCATCTCCGGTCATGATGCAGAAATGACAAATAAGGTCATGACATTCGCCGCTCAATCATTGGAACTACTCGAAGTCAATAGTAATGTTTGATCAAGATGTTGTCAGTCTAAACTCCAATAATTTCACGGCTTGTTTGGTCATTAATTTTCACTACGGGGACTCGTCAGCTGGACTGAGGTGTGTTATCTGAAATTAAACCAGATGACTGCTGTGTGATTTAATGGATTTATATAAAGAGTGAGTTCAGGAAATATGAATGTGACATCTAGTTTTAGTAGGGATGAGAATTTTCAGGAAATTCCCAGAATTCAAGGATTTTTTTGAAAAAATGAAGTTGAGAAATGACACTTTTGATATTCGACTTGATCCGGTGACCCCTGCTGATACCATGGACCTAAATTTAGGTCCATGCTGGTACTTATGCTTCCTTCATCTCTTTTTCAGAGCACATTTTATAATCCGCCCATTGAAAAGCCTGGACAGAACAGTCAATAGTAAGTAATAAATCTTCTTTTTCACGTATGATGCTCGTGTGGCTTCAGATCAGGTGCATTGAAATGGGTAATGAAAATCCATTTTCCCTGGTCCTCAGAAATAGCTGCTATGTTTCTCACCGTCATTGTAACAGCTGTAGAATGGGCTTGGGGACATAAACTTGATTTGAATGTAGTGCTTTTGTGTTTCTAGTTGTTGAGTGATTTATAATCTATACAATGGAACCTCCCTTCATGGGCACTTCTGCCTGGAGGACACCTCTCAAGTGAGGACAGCAGAGTTCGACCCCCAATTGGTCAGGNGTTCCATCCTGAGCAGTAGTCCTTACTGCTCATTCGTCAAGGCATACACTGATATACATGTACTCAGGATGAGTCTGTATATGTTGACCGCTGTATTGAGGACACCTCTCAATTAAGGACAGCACCCGGAAGTCCTAATGGTGTCCTCAATAAAGAGGTTCTGATGTACGTGGACGGTGCCTGCAAAAGCTGC
This sequence comes from Notospermus geniculatus, assembly GCA_002633025.1. Classification (NCBI taxonomy): domain Eukaryota; kingdom Metazoa; phylum Nemertea; class Pilidiophora; order Heteronemertea; family Lineidae; genus Notospermus; species Notospermus geniculatus. Next base: position 454,431 of record NMRB01000076.1, read on the forward strand.
TTACAGGAAAAGTCACACTGGTGCTGCGCCAGTCAGGCCAGTGCTTGGCAAGTTTTACCATCTACACCCAAAGTTATTGAAGGACAAGGCTTTAATGTCACTGCTCCTAAGGGTAGCCAGTACGAATGATACCATAGGATGATAAACTCTTCAATAAATCACTCCTTCGCGGATAATAGGTGTAATGGGAAGTATTTTCATATTCCTTCCACCTTGATTCAAACAATAAATTTGCCTTCACCTACTCATACATTTGCAATCAGCATGGCTTGCTGGCTTTGAGTAGCGTATATGGTTCGGAGAAATCTTTGTTACTCACAATTTTACACATAACTGGAGAGGCAGAGAATTGTAAAACAGTGGTTGAAGGGCCATTAAAACGTGTTTCTAGGTATTCAACTGCCATCAAAGTCAACCAAGTAGCCCAGGTATTAATGTTTGAGTGAAATTTCCATCTCTGCATTGGTAAACAAGATGCACTATTCATCATTACCTATTCGGTTGCATTACATTTGTTAGCAGCTAGGTGTTTGCGGAGTGTGGAGCATCTCTTTTGAGTACCTCTGCTGTGAGGACACCTCTCTGTTACGTACCGTGGTTTGAAGTTCTGTTGCAGTGGATCTTACCCCTGTAATCAGAACACCTACCATGGATGTCCATTCTAGAGGTGTTGGTCCCATACTGTGCAAATTGTGTGACTCTCTCAGTTGAGTTGGACAACAACCAACACATGATGCTGAAGATTCAACAACCATGAAACATTATTTTCCAATTCAGTTTTGCTAAACTTGAATCAAATATCCGAGTGTAAAGGTCCTGAGCACTGTACATATTGTAACCTGTATTTTACCCAGTGCAAATCACTTCAGGCTGAGCAGATGCTCAGCTGTGTTCATCTATTAATAAAGAGTGAATATTCCACTCAGATTTGGGGCCATGATTTTGCCACACTTTCAACCATCAATTCACTTGCATTTTGCTGGCAACATTGGACACTGAACCATTGCTGCTTTTGAAATGCCTGTCGATTTCAATGGGCATCACCAGTAACAGAAGGTGTGCTTGTTACGTGCTTGTTACGTGAATTTGTGGCCTGGGATATCGGCCCGAATTTCACTTTTAATTAAATCGAAATGTCTCTGGAATTTGAAATCAATAATTTGTATTCATGTATTGCACGACACGTTCGTTTGTTGATGGAATCCAGTGCCCTGGGTCCAGTGGTAATTGGAATACCTTTCACACCATTATCTTCATTTCATTCAGATTTAAACTAGAACATCCAGTCTGTATTAAATTCACACAGCACCAAATCCCAACATATGCCAATACATGAAAAATCAATCTATCATATAGAGCAAAATATTGCGGTCTGTTGGCACCTATTGATTAGTTTTCTAACAGTTTTATAGTTGGGCTCTCTTATTTATAACGGGCGGAAGGTGGTTGGAATGTCTTCGTGAAAACATCTGTGTAATTGTTAATTGGTAGCGGTTCGTGCTTCACTTCACAGAGATTTTCAACAGTATTCCTGTATGGTAAATTGGACCCAAATTACTGCTTTGATTTCACTAATTTCACTAAGTTGTTCACTCTCCTGTTGATAGCAGTCAGTGAATTTGTTCCTTGTTTTCATCAGCTTCTCCGTCATCTGCCTTGCACATTCCAAGTGGCTGTGGATTCACCAACTTCTCTCTGGAATGACTCGTAGACTTTTGCAATGATTCTGCAGTGGTTCACCAACACAGCGAGCAACATACGTGTCAAGATGTTGATGACAATTTGAATTTGTCTGAAGTCTTCAGCAGCTTCTCTGTGGACAAACCTCTACTGATAACAATCAGGAATTCGTTCACGTATGGACCTCACAGTTCATACCAAACTTGTCTGGGATCTTCTTCATCTTCTCTGTGGACTTCGTTCATGTACTTCGCAGTACGTGATCGCTGTACTTCGCAGGAATTCGTTCACGTACTTCGCAGGTGATGTGGACCTCACAGTGGGCTACAGCTACAAGCAGTTTTTCATCCAATCTGCCTCGCATATCAGCCTATTTCATATGTAAATCCATCCTTGTGGCTCTTGGTGCTTACTCCCTTGGTCATTGCATGCGAAAACATTGTGTTTGCTGACCACGGATTACATCAGGATGATGTCAGTCATACAGGACAGGATTTCATCACTCATCTTTGATTAACTTGTAATTGCTGGATCAGTGCTGTCAGGATAGATTATTCTTTTCAGGTTATTTGATTGGCTTGATGTCTTCACTCTATTCAGTAGTTTGTAATCACCCACTTAATTAATCTGTGGTCGTTGGTTACCAGCTTTGATTATGTTGTGAAGGCAGCTGATATTCTACATCATTCTGGATTGAGTATGATGTCGTGAAGTCCGAGTTTGCTAGAAAGTGGTACAAAATTGCGCTGGTCACCCCCCCCCCCCAATTAGCCCTTTTGGGCCATGGTCCATATGAGCCAGCAAATAGTGAGCCCTATTGGAAGAAATGTCTTGGCCCTGAGTTGGTGATTATGACTGTTTTAGCCTGAAAGATCAAGAGTTCAGCCCCAAATCTACCTTGATTTCAATTCGAAACGATGGCCATCTGATATGAAATGGAGGCTAAATACACAGCTGTGACGACAGTGTGTTTACCAGTGCGTAGTTCCGTCCACCCTGAATACGCATCGAGGCGATAAAACCAGCCTGAATGATGTCGAACCTTTTGAACTGCTGAGGTCACAGAGATAAACTCCAAATGAATCATGTATATATGTCCTAAATGATACAGTATCAATGAGGTTTTAGTTTACATTAACTTTACTTACATAAACATATCACTCAGACAACTTCCACAGGTTGTAGCATGCTATTCAATGTGGCACGCCATTCTGGAAGTTTCCCTCTGAGGATTCCTTACAAGTTGGATTCTTGCTTAACTTTGTTTCAATTGTGTAAGGACGTACCAATACACTTTGAGCCCTTTCTTGGTTAGGATAGATCAACAAATGTGGGCAAAACCTGGATGTGTTGGTGAAACAGAAAAGAACAAGTCTGGAACAAATTCATGGAGATTATGAAAGTCCTGCTACGAAACGTGAGCCTTAATCCGTACCATTTTCCTCTCTTTACAGCATCCTAGATCCAGATGGAAGATTGCCCACGAAAAGCTCTGAAAGGTCGTCGCGATCAACGTCTCCTACCGTAACACACGAGTGGTACAAACAAGTCTTAAAAGGGGGTGAAATACCCCTGGAAGGATTCCGCAAACCATACCCGGAACGGAGAGGTGGGTCTTGCCCTACAGTTTCGCTATCTATTTTGTGCCTTCTGTGTGCACTTGGATGTGATGCTGGCATTCTGAAGCTCTTCCTTGGGACTCACAATCCTTGCGATTTCTCCCTAGTTTATGAGTTGAGAACTCGACTAAGAAGACACATGCCACAACTGGACTTAGAAGACACACAGACCTTCATACCATTCCCACATAGTAATCAGGCTATGCCTTTCAGAATGCCAGAATCACTGCTGGTCTTGCTGTTGTATTCATCCTAAATTTTGCTGCATTAATTTTCCACTTTCTCTTTTTATTTTGCAAGAGGGACATTTCTAGACATCATTAGCATTACTTGGCATTGATGAAATGAAAGGAGCACCAAAAGTAGTTAAATCTACTTTATCAAACATGAGATTGTATGAACTTACATGTTTTGAATTGACTTCCTAAGAAGTGGGGTCATGGCTTGGCTGTTGGGCATGACCTGCATTTGTTGTCCTGATCAGAGTCTATTGTGCTCAAGTCAATTATCTGCCCTCATGTGGCCAATTGATCAAACTATCAGACAATTCAACTTGTGCAGTAATTGCATATAAATTTATCACTTCCTGTAAAAACGCTTGATTGGAAGTGTCAGAGTTTCAATAAATTACTTTTGGTATGAATTATTGATTCAAGAGGAAAAAAGTTTATTATATTATGAAGTTGATTGATTTCAAGTGGTGCTTTCCATATTGAGTCTCATTTATTTCTTTATATCTATAGTATCTGCCATGATGAATTAGCTCATTGCATGTAGACATTCCATCATTGTTCATTTCTCGTAATCAATCAGCATGAAATGTACATGGCCAATACCTCATTTGAACCTTGGATGTAGAACTAGTTTAGACTTGGTTTGGATATTTTCAGGTCTTTTGGTTTGCTTTTTGCTCCAGAGAAGTTCTTTATATGAAATTAGTGTCCCCATTTTCCTCTAGCATAGATAGTACCGGGTACAAATTGATGCAAAAACGCATGACATTTTCTTCTTACTGTTCAGTGAACAGATCATAAACATCTTCAAGAATATATTCTTGATGTGTCAGAAGTCAGAGTTTTGGAAATATCAATATAAGTGTGCATGATGCATCGGGGTTCGTTCAGAAATGAACAGAAACACGGGAACATTGTCTCACTGTTACGAGGTGAGGTCTACGACAACACTTTGCGATGATTCACCCATTGTTCAAGTAGGCAATGGAAGAATCCTCATTAAACATCGTTGTAGGCCTGACTGGGCTGTTGCAAAAACTCAATATTAGAAAAATAGATAAGCGAGTCCTTTATCTATTTTTGATATTAGCCACAATTTACTGCAAACACGCCTGTTTCCAACTAGAGATGGTTGGCTACATCAGTAATCACTTTCGAACATTGTTACTGACATCTTCAAGCTGTTGTATCACTGTGTTTCACAAGCACTTCATGACCTTCACATTGACCTTGACCTCGACCTTGACCACAGGGAGCTTGGCTTGCATCGTACATCACGCTCACAGCAATCATCTGTCCTTAGTAACGCCTCCTAGGTGTCCGCACTGCATCACCATGTATAACTGTATATGTGTCAATTTGCAAATTTTGACTTTGATTTTATATGAAAAATAGTGGCTATTGTCAGTGGTGTATAAGTGAAATACAGTTGTTTTGTATTAGTGAAAGCTTGGTGGATTGTATCTAGTGGAATGTGGGGTAGTCTTTTGGTAGTTTATTCTGTGACCCTTTCCTGTGACCCTCATCCTAGTGGTTGTGGAAATACCTTCAAATTTGTATCCCAATGGAGAGAGAACTGGATGATCATCATGGCAGATACATAGCTTTATGTCTTCATGGTGCGGGTTTCGTTTGAAGTGTTGTGTCATTGAGTGACAGTCTGTAAAGTGAAAGCTGCATTCATGTTAATGTTGTTCGTGCAGCTCCACCCAATTCTGTCTGGATAGGGGTGGTGTCATTCGTCATAATCCTGATTTCCTAGGCCCCAAGAATCACAAAGTTGTTTTCAAATAAAGCAGTTTAAGTCATCCTGAATTCCTGGGTGTGGGAACTAGCGATTTGTTGCTGACCTTCTGCTGCAAACTACTGGGATGACAAGTATGAAAAGTGTGAATGTTTGAGGAAAATGTTAACCAAGTAACAAAGTAACCTTCTAACTCCTGCACTCATGAACACTGTCACCCCATTGATCTTATAACCAAGCCACTAACAAGACTAAATGCTTGCTTTAACGATTCTCTTTTGCAGATTTGCATGACTGCACGAGATGTGGTAAAGATAATACCCGTCAGAAAGATTCTGGCCAAAAAGGCAGTAATTTGCATGGTCGTCGTCCACGTGACGTAACTGACAAACACGTGATACACAGTCATAAACACATCTGCATTGAACCACATAAAAAGTACAGCCCATACCACAACAGTTTTGGTTCAAATTCAAATCTTACGAAAACTGTTTCCGTACCAAATTTTTCGACTCCTGGAAAGGGCACAAAGTCATGGTATCCAAAGTATGAGACTATTCAAGAGCATAGCAGTTTGCCGTGTTTGAACAATGACTTCAGACATTCTGAGAGAAATGGATTTATCATTGGAAACGTATCACCAGTTGCTCATAGGCGGAAGAATGCAGAAAGGTTTTCGTTTTTGAAAGCAGAATTTGGGAGTGATCCAACGATATTTGACACAGTGCTTTCATATTTGTACTCTGATGATGTCAGTTCTGGTGTTAAGGATATAATGGATTTGAAGTCGATCAAAAAAGACTCGTGGGGGCGAGGGCTGGAGAGAAAGTGGGCTAGTGATGATACGCTAGATAGTGATAGGGGTGTTCGGATGCAAGCCGGTTCTCTTGGTCAAGGTCATAAGGATTTACGCGAATTAGAGGCTGCTAAACCACGCAGCCAGCAGGGTGTTACTGTCAGAATGTCGCAGTTGGAAAATTCTAAAAACCAGAAAGAAAAAGGACAAGGTTTTGGTTACGGGTATAGAGAGGCTCCGAAAGAGTCTATTAGAGACAAGATAATGCAGTTTTCTGCTGGTGATGGACCTGCGCTGGATCGTAATCGGTCTCAGTCAGAAAGGAGTCTTGCTGATTCTAACATTAGTGTTGAGGAGGAGTTCAAGAGGCCTGAGGTCCAAGTCTTATTGAGGAAATACAACCCGCAGTCTCATGACTTTTCAGACTTTGATTCCACTGAAGCTTTATGGCAACCAGACTCGGAACCTAAGACTTGGCGGGAAGCATACCGTCAGAAGGTTGAGTCGCATTATAAGCGGTTAGCTTCTGAGGAACCATCTGTTGGATCGTCTGGTTATCTGAGTGAGCCGCCTCCCTCGCCTGATACCAGCAGCCAGCAGCTGAGTCCACGGCGTTATAAGCCGGGTATCAGCCATGATGATTGGCGAGCAGTCGATCATGAGCGTTCATTGTCGATAGAGAAAGACGCAGAGGAAGCATTGTATGTCCCACAGACTACTGTAAAGTCCAAAGTGAAGCCTTATTTCAGCGAAACATTAGAAGATGATCAGGATGTTTCTGGTGCATATCAGCCAGTTCATTCTGGGGTCGAACACTCTTATAATGACAATAGACATAGTGAGTACAACAGACTTGGTGTCCAGCCAAATTCTCCTCAGTCAAAAGCAAGGCATTATGATGAAAACCTTCGGGAGTGGAATCAGCCTTCAGTTTCTTCTGATCTGAAGCCGTCCAAAAGTGCCACTGAAAGTTCTATTCCGTTCCCTAGAGGGACCAGTCCAGGTCCGTCTGTGAAAAACTCTGTGATGAGTGACAAGAGACCGTCCAGTGCGTCTCCATCCAATAATGCTCCTTACCAGTTCCCCAGTCCACATGGAAGGTCTGATTCCACTCCCAGGAAGACGAATAACTCTCCACGTCCGAAAACGGAGTACTCTCCTCGACAGCCGAGTGCCTTACATATAAACCTTGAGAGCGAAAGACCAAGCAGTAGATCTAAGAACATGCCTGACTTTATCCATGCTGATCATGCTATTGACAATAATGCTGTGGAAAGGATGAATATACCTGATACAAGTTATGATTCTCTTGGCTTGGAGCTGTATCATTCACGTATTGCCATGGCAAAGAAAAGTGCGGGTACAATGAGCGAGTGTAGTGAACGCTCATCAAGAATTGATCCACAGACTTACCAGTCATATACAGCAGGTATTCTTCACTCTTCTGATAAGTCTGAAAAGTTCATCAGTATGCAGAAATACTACAGTACCTTGGAACGCATTTCTGAAATAGAGAAGAACGTCCTTCAAAAGGATCCTTCGCTTGCTCCGAGCCTGAGAAAGATCAAGTCAAAGAGGGCAGAGAAGATGAAGGAAATGTCGCATATGAAATTAGAACATTTGGAGGAGCTTCAGGATCTGTACGGTGAACTCTACGACGCTCAGAAGAAGGATGAGTTCCTCTTTGACCTTGGGAATATAAAGAATGTCCAGTGGCAACCTGAACGTGAATGGGGCCTGAAAAGGAAGCCCAAGTCACTCGGTGATTTACGAAAAGTTTACGAACAGGAGGCACCACCGCTCAATACACCTCTGGTGAAGAAAGAGTATGGAGAAAATCCAAACTTCAAGCGAGAGTTATCGTTCATGAGGTTGTTTGAGAAATACAAGAACTTAGATGAGGATGCAAAGAAGGAACAAACGCTCCAAGAGTTCATCAGGCTTCAGTCCGGCAGCACGAGAAGGAACTCAAACTCCTCAATCCAGAGTACACCAGCGTATTCCGGCTCGTATATTGATATCATGGAGAAGGCAAAACCACGTGCTCTGTATGGGGCTAATATACCAGACATGCCATTCAATGATTTTGAAGTGTATGTTTCTAGTAAAATGAAGGCAGCAAAGCAGGATGCACAGCAGCAACCACTCCATGTACGCTCGGTTTCTGCACCGTATAAAGATGATGCTGAGGACGGCGATGCCAAAAAGTCTTCCTTGCATCATTCTGATTCATACCGGAGTTCTAAGTTCAAATCACCTGAAAGGAAGAAACGTGACTTCAATGAGCAAAAGATTAGCCGTGATAATGATTCAAGTGAGAAACAGGCAACTGAAACTCAAGGGGATCTGCCTTTCAAAACTTATGAGAGTCGTATTTCGCCATCGCGTAGTTATGAAATCCCAAGAACAAATGCGAAAAGCTATGAAAGTGTTCCGAGTAGAAACTTGCCGTTCGCTGATAACCATGACGACATAGACATTTCAAATGAACGGCAGGACAGGAATTATTCTCAAATGAATGGTTCTGATATTTCACCTAGAGCTGCCCCAAGGGCAGTCAACAAAATTCCAGATACGTTGTCTAGTAAAAGGAGTACTCTTAATTCCAATGGTCAGCTGAGTGACAGAGACTCTAATGTTTACCGTTCGTATTCCCCTGGTGCCGCATCGTCGCCAAGGGTAGAGGAGGCTGTTGTTCCAAAGTCTATGGGACAAATCTCATCCTCACCACGTGATGCTTCGCCAGCGTTCAAACCTGAGAGGTTTGTCCCATCTCCTAGTCCTCGGAAAACAACTGTGCCACTGAAGTTACAGTTTGGTCCAGGAACCAACAGTTCAGGGAATCAGCCAAATGGAGAGCTAAAGAATGGAAACACATTCGACAGCTACTCTCCCACATCGAACGAATCTTCCCCTAGGGCGACAATATCAGGTTACACCACAAGGCAGCCAAATTATTCTGCATCAAGTCAAGGAAGAGATTCGCCTGCTGGTGCCTCATGGAAGTCTTCTGATCAAAGTACGTCAAATCCAAAGTCATTTGTCATTTCCTCCTCGCCTGAACATAGCTTACCGCCTTCCAAGCCTGCTTCTGTTCCCAGCAATGCTTTGCCAAGCATATTGCGTTCCAATGCTCGTGATGACCAACCTGTTGGGAAAGAAAAAGAACAGCAGGATGTCTCCTCTCGTAAGCAATTCTGGGAAGACTTAGATAGACAGAGCAAGAAAGAGAAGGAGGAAAGACAGATGTCTCAGAGTCAAACATGGCCTAGATTAGCTCCTCAAGATGATACTCCCAAGCCACTGAAATCGGCATTGAAACAGCGAAAAGATGAGAACAAAAGTGATGACAACAAGCTGCATGAGATAGGTAACGCCATGACGAACATACCCCCAGCTCCTCCTGTTCCTTTCAGTCGGCTATCTCAGGGAAAGGGCTCCAAGCTGCCAGACAGAAAGGAATTCCTTCGTGAAGATCCGGTTGGGACGTCAGGTCCTGGACCGACAAACCGACCTAATCCAGAGGGTGTATCAAGTCCTCAGTCACAGAGTCAGTCTCAGACTCCCTACGCCAGAACGAAGTATGGTACATCCACTTTGGGGTTGCAGAACAATGTCCCTAAATCTCAAAGCGTGGAGCCCGCAAAGCCACCCAGGGGTAACTTACGAAAGGAACAGAAACCTAGTCCAGTTGTTGGAGCTACTGCATCAAACAGATCATCATCACCATCATCACGGCATCATCAGGTTCTGCAGACTGCAATTGAAAGATCACATGGGTTATACTATCAGACGCTACAAAGGGGTAAGCCTGTGAAAGATCAGTATAAACAACCGCACTTGTCCCAGTCTGCTGTTCCTCCCATTGTAATTACCACTGCAGAGCCCCTCATGTCATCCACCCCTAACCTCTCCCCTCGTGCAAGTTCTGATGATATCAACCAAACTCAGAACAGCATTGCTTCCTTCACTGTTAAAGATTTTAGAAACTTGGCACAAAATAATGAGTTTGCCCAAGGAAAGTTTGCTTCTTATAGAAGAAGCCCAAGTTTTGATGACACACAACAGAGAGCTGACCAGAAGGAGCAACCAAGGCAGCAGTGGGGTCCCGGCCAACAGGGTCAGTATAGGATGAAGGGACCACAGCAACGGAAAGAAGACGAACCTAAGGATACGCACCCACGTTTCCAGCACAGAGCAGCCTCAGCATCAGATGTTACTTCACAAGATGATCTTAATAATCCAAATTATGGTCGGTTGAAGAATTGGTCTGGCGTCATGTCAGGATTGAACGAAGAAGAAGTGGATGAATATGGTAAACTACAAAAGTGGCATACGCTGGACCTGCATCATTCTAATCCATCAATGACGAGTAGTAATGATACTTTAATCATCAAGGGGAGTACCCAGGATCTGGACCAATCTCCCGTGAAGCAGGCATCCGTCAAGCAAATGCGGGATATGTTTGAAAAGCAGCAAGATCAGGGTATGAAAAAAGCACAGTCTGATCCTGATATGCTTCGTCATATGGAAACAAAACCGGATAGATCGCAATCGAAATCTGTGCAAGATGTGAACAAATACCAAAATGGTCCTCGGCCGCAGGTCAACTTCAAGGAAGCAAATCCGAAGTATTCAATGACAAGGGCTGTGTCTGGAGATTTACATCAAAATAGGGATGACAAATTTGTTAACTCGCACATGTCGATGCCACGGACTATCTCAGGTGATCTGGCAGATATTCGGCGGGTTTACGGTGACGATGCAACGTTTGACAGGGGACCAACACAGGGTTTTAAGTCCTCCCCTGACTTAAGGAAGCTGGGTTCTTATAACAGGGGTGAAAATGATTCCTTACGTATGGTGGATTATAAAAAGCGACAAGGGATGCAAGATTACGAGCAGATTTGGCCGAATCCGAATCAGAGTTCTAATACAGCGAGTCAGAATCCAGCGTCGCCCTTCCACTCAGCAACCACACAAGTCATTACACGACAATACCATTCTGCTGGGGTTCCAAAAGCCAGGCGACCTATTCATAACAATGAAAACTATACTACGGTGCCACCTAGTGACAAGAAGCCTCATTACGCCATCGCAACTAACAAACGTGGACGTGCTGAAGGTGCTAAACATTTCAATATCTCATCTCAGTTGGTGTGGTCTTTTTTGTCTGCTTTTGTCCTCGTGCTAATATGATGGTCATCAGAGACATTTACCCCAAATTTCATCAACAAAATCTTGATGCATTTTGATGAAACTTTTGGAAATTTGTCGCAGCATTGTACTTCTGCACGAGCATGTAGGGCTCACAGAAGACAAGCCTGTCACAGACTTTAGGATTCCCCAAGAAAGTCCCAAGTGCGTTCATACACAAGCTGGGCCAACCGCACAGAAAGTCTGATAGTGCTACCGGCACCTGTCGGCAGTTAGTTATGACGCATTTTCCCATTAACTAAACCGCTGATAGGCACCGAAAGCACTATCGAACTTTCTGTGCGGTCAGCCCTGGTCTGGAACCAAACGTTGAGATGGTAGTAAGTTTTGGGAAGTGTTAGTGGGCTTCGTCCTGAGATGGTTGCTGGCCTCGTGATTTGAGGAAGTGTTTCGTAAATTTATGTCTCCGATGATCATACACTGGCTTCTTTGCTTTATTCATCAGGCTTTTTGTTGTCTTCACCACATTCACCAATACAACTGCCAAGATTTCATAAGCTAGCTTCTTAATTGAGATAGTCCAATCATCCAATGGTGTACAGAAAATGACCCCGAGTGTGGATTGAGACTTTCCAAGATATTGGTATGAAATCTTTGTGTGGTTCTTCATTCTCATGAATAACTCTTGGCAAAGGTTTCATACCATTAATCTGACTTTGTTTTAGTGCTATTAGCCCCTGGCCTCTGAGTGAGGCAAGTTCCCGTGGTTCTTTCTTGGGTTGTGCACTGATGGACCATCACTCATCAATATCTGTGTTTTTTCTTTCACTCGAATAAGATTTTTGTAACAGTCCCCATGCACAACATCTTTTGGGCATAAAATTGAAAATAGAAACCTCTACAGATACCTGTCACTATTATTGGGGGGGGGGGGCTGTCCCCAAATCCACTGGTGCTGGGACTGTCCTCTCAGTCCTCATCCTCTATCCGGTACCGAGTCCAACTAAATAATTGGGGCGAGGCCCTTATAAAATTCAGTTCAATAGCATGCTGAATGGCTCGTCTGGCAATACCAATTGTATAACAGACGGACGAATTTATGGAATGAGAACTTTTTCATGTTGAATTATTAGAGTCACTTTTATCATGGAGTACCGTTATTAGGGTTGCCGCTACTTCACCGGTTGAATTATTCGAAGCATTACTACATACGAGTTGAAATATTAGAATCAGTAGTTCTTCATTACAAAATATTAGAACTATCGTGAAGTTTTCTGCCGGGCAGATATAAGTCATGAAGAAAACCGAACTTACTATAATTCACCCGTCACTCGTTTCACTTCAATTTTCTTTTGCATTTTCATTTTTTGGCACGATATTTTATCTGTAGGGCTTTGTAGCCCCTTTCTTTGCCCTGATGAGGTATGGAATGGTCTTCTGTATATTTTGTCTTAGTTCGGTGGCAGAGGTTGGGAAAAGATGGACTTATTCGTCACATCATATAATGGTGCAAAGTTTTTACCACTTCAGTGCTGGACGTAGAGTGACGTCATTCCAGTATACCGTATCGGGACTGTGTCATCATTTCCGCAGTGTCGTTTTAATGCTATTTTGCATTAAAAAGGCATCAGGACGTCTCTTGTAAATCTGACATCCCGTATACTGGGACACAGCATTGAAGTGGTTAATGAAATATTGCTCTTTCATATCATCTCTTTCTTGATGTTCTGTCTTTTCTTGATGGAGTGCATGCTTTGTTGCAATCTTAGTAAAAGTTGAATGTTACCAGTCTCATCCATCCTTCATCACATCTTTTTCAGATTAATTTGTAAATTTGTCCATTTTTTTACCAAAGAGCGTTATTTCTGCCTGGCCTCAGACCATGTTCTTATCTTATTCCAGCCCCACCACTTCGTGTTCAGATTATGAACAAAAACTTCCAGAGGCTTTATCGACGTAAATGTCTTTGATATCAGCATTCATTTGTACATTGACCACCTAATTCCATTTCACATTCCAACCGTGCAGACCACTGTTTCATTGTGATTGTTCTGTATGAATAATATACGTCTGGAGGTTTCTCACAAAAATACAGTTGGCCTCTTAGTCCTGATGGAAATTTTCCCTCCAGATGTCTGATAAATGGGGATTGTGGAACCCGAGGGGAAATGAGGAAACTGCTCGATTTTTTTCCTAACAGGGCGGTGCTGTTGGCGGTTTTACCAAAGACGGTAGGAAAGAACAAAGCAATACAACGATGTTGCGTCATGTGCAACGGGGACGAAACATAAATAAAGAGGTTCAACCGCTCACAGCACCTCTAAGGGGCGGGAGTTTGCAGGTTCTTGATTGTGATTGGTCAAGTGCCTTAAGTTTTGAAACTCTAAAGGTCAACTGGAAACATGTAAAGAATGATGGTGAATTAGAAAAGTTCCCCTGTTTGTGAGAATCGCTCCCCATGTTGCACTCTGTTTATCAAAGCTTGTGGTTCTGTGTGAGAACGGGTTTCACATGTTCTCAAAATTATGTCATTATATCTCGATATTTCATTGTATTTGGTGTTTGTTGTTGAAAAATAATGCGTCACTTTATGGTCTGACTTTCGATTACAGGATGCTGTGCTTTGGGAAGGGTACAAATTTGTAATGTCTCTGTCAAAACACATTGGAAGCTTGCGACTTGTCTGATTTGTCCTAACCTGGTCTGTTTAGTCTGTGCACTGTTTACAATTACCGTGAAGCACTGTACGGGTAGATAGGACCAAATTAGGGTGAATTGAACTTGAGAACCAGAGCTTTGCTGAAGCTGCACACCAGTCATCGTGAGGTTATCAGTGGTTTGTCGCACATGGTGATGTGCGAAAACCCTCAGGTGCTAAGAACCCCTGATAACCTCGGGATGCACCCCTGTCTGTGTTGGCCTGCATGTTAGCAGTTTATGTGCTTGCCACCAGATGTCTCTGTGTATATAGAGGGGACCAGATGTCTTCAGGTTTATTTCAGTGACATATCTGTCGAGAAACAACAAGATTAGGTGGAAAAGGATGGCTATCATTCATTCGTGAAGCAATCCAGGGTCCCCTCTATGAGTCTTTGGCCCCTTGAATTAGTCGTATTCCAACCTTGTGATCGCCCCTTTTTCAAGCATCTCCCCCTGCTGGCCGAATAAGACTGATTCAAGGAGGCCGATTGTAGTCAGATTTTACATCACGTCGTTTTACCTGTCTGTAGAGTAATTATAGATGCAGTTTTTGACTGTTGTCCAAACTTACCTCGCCAGTCTTAGGCTATAGGTCTTTACCAATCGCCTTGGTCATGGGAATGAAGAACCGGCAAAACTATTTCGTGTGGCAGTACAGTGAGCATATGACTGGTTTTATGTTGAGATGTGACTTCTGCCAAATTTTTAACATCTTATGGGTCGTATGCTCACAGCGCCACCTGTAGGGTTGTAGGTTCCAGATGGAAAACCTAAACCTTCAAATGCCAGCTTGTTGTTTGAAGATCAGTTTGATATTGATATCATCAAGTTTCTGAGATCTCAGCATCGATTGTTCTACAGTCAGGTGGTGGCTGGTATTCATAAAAGTTAGCAAATGCTTTTACATGTACTTAAGATTTGTACAGCAGTGTCCAATGTAAGTAAAAGCATTTGCTAGCTTTTATAAATATCAGCCATTGTTTCAAGCACTAGTTTTATGTGCTTTGTCCAAATGCATTTTCTTCGTCATCCATCAACCATTTAATGCCATGCTTGCTATCTTACCATATTCCTGTTATTAAGACCGCCACCACCTCATAGGTGGCGGTCTTCATTGGTTTTACTGAGTTTCTCTGAATGTCTGTGACCAACATTTGGTTTCCAATCGATAAAAAGCAAAGTAAGCGACGCATCAGCTTTAGACTTACAGGATACCTAGATCAATATAAAACACAGGTCAAGTTCGTTAACTGGCCCAATCCGTAATCATTTGATGGTTTTTTGCGACTTTATCGCCTAAAAACAGCTCGCTGGTGTGGGAATCCGACTGTCGAAACCTCTGCTTGTGTCCAGTGGCGGTCTTCAAATTGGCTGCGAAGCCAATTTCTAGTTCCAGATTATGTCTGCCAATTGTCCTAATTCAAATTTTTGCATGTCTCTACACAGACTCAGAAGAAGATTACCTGCCGCAGCAAAATGATCAAAAATCAGCCAGGGCGTACGAGAAATACTTGCCACAAGATCAGGCTGATTACCACTCTCTCGAACGCCCCAAACCATCCAAGAACAAACCAGCGCCTCCAAAGCGGCAAAAACCATTGCCGCCTCCAAAATCCAAATCTGCTGCTGAACGCCTGGGGATTAAGAGCCCACCCCCATTTAATCTTAAAGGTATACTAGAGGAGGACCTCTTTACAACAGGAATGCCGCTTGAACACTCACCCCCTGACATATACAACTAATCATTGTCTTTGTGATTCACTGTCATAAATGCAAGGGGCAGGGCTGAAGTCAGTTGTAGAAATTGTCTTTAGGTTGTGACCTTGTGCACGGGGGGATCTTAGGGGTCCTGGGGCCCTCTTTTTGTGGAAATCTTTAAAATTAACTAGTAAATTTCGAAAAAGTCTGCGTAATTGACCAAGAATTTTTAATCCAGAAGTGCCAGGTGGACCCCCTTTCTACATACACCGCTGAGGTGATTACAGAACTCTGTGATCACATATGTCGTGACTTGAGAAAACTTTTTGACTCAGCACTGCCCTTTATATCGCATCCTATCGTGCTAACCACAGTATTGTCCATTTCAGCTTCTGTAGCATACATCACTGTAACATGCCTGTAGTACATTTCAGCTGACCACCTCAGATTGCTTGCTAGTCTAACAAACTGGTATTCTTGTCTTTCTAACCTCAGTTTGTGTCTTACATCTTGCTTTCACTATCAAAACATCAAATACATCTTCACTCTTCTGCCTGGTCTTTGTAACTACCCTACCTTTGACTCCATGAGAAGACATGTCAAAGCATCCTGAGAAGATCAGGGGTTCTTAGTGCTGGCTCCCTTCATCACCGCACGGTGACGAAGGGAGACAGCACTAAGGCTCCTATTACATAGAATTATACAGTATACGAAAACGGCGGTTAACAATGGCTTCACGGTCGTGAATCCATTTGAAGCCTTTGTTAACCGGCGTTTTCATATACCGTATACTTCTATGTAATAGGGGCCTAAGAACCCCTGATGTTCTCAGGATGTGTTAAAGGGACAGTAGAGTACGAGTATTGGAGGCCCAATATTGTTCCACACTCGTACTTTTACTGAAATTATGCAACTACCGAAAGTTGCTGATGCTAGTTCCCTCAGGTATGTCTGCTACTGTCTGCTCTCTGACGTTTTGGGTTGATGGCCTATCTTCACTTTCACTCTGTTCATTCTTCATCTGAGGTGGTGTTGTGCAGGAATTATTCCCACAATGATGTTTATTAGCCAATATTTTGTGATGTAATGTAATGTAGAAGAAACTGGATGCCTCGAGAAAGCCTTGGCCGTAAGAGTGAGTTTGGGTTTAATAGGGAAATGAACCCTCACCCTGAGGTGACCATCATTGGATATTTCCACAGCTATCCAAAGAAAAGCACAAAGATGGACACAAAAAATGATATAAAACAAAGGTCGTCTCTGAATTTTGCAAATTTTCGACCCCAATCGGGATATTTCCACAGCACAGACAAATGACGCCTGTCCTGAGAAACTCGTAGTGTAGGAATACGCTGATGGTGTTGAAATACCCAACTACTATCAAATCATTGTATAGTTTTGTGAAGTTTTAACCCCAGAGTAGCATCTTAGTTATGTGTTCTAACAAATAATACCACGTAAATCTATTGAATGCCTTATGGCAGTCATAACAATGCTTTAGGGCAAAGTAGGCTGTAATTATGGTTGATTCACACTCTGTAGTCCTCAGGTTATCTGAGGAGAGTGCAAATTAGATACCAATCACAGCTTGTGTGAAGTCTCACTGCAGATTCATGTTTATCACACCATAGAATGTCCACATTCCTGCCTCTGATGTCTAATCTAGTTGCTTACCGTTTGCTAATGTGTGCAGTTTGTGAGGAAGATTACTACTATAATGACTTCTGTCGCATAAAATGTTGTAAAAACCATGAAAAAGAAGAAGTATTCATGTCAAATTTGTGCTGTTCTGACAGTCACGGTTTTTACCCATAGTATATTTCAAATTACTTCTTTTCAAAGTTCAGGTTGCTGTGAATAGACTGATTCTGCTGATTAATCCATTTGTCATTTTCTAGACGTTTATACATTTCGTGGGTAAGCATTAAGGAAACACTTGCATGATTTGCTATTCCTTTGACCTCTCCAACAAACCTTTATCATGACAGTGCAGCTTGAGACATTCTGTGATGTGATAAATTGTGCCATTTTCAGCGAGCCAAAGACACCACCATTCAACGTCAGATCTACCGAGTCATAAAAGTCCCGTGAACACGTTAGAGCGGCAGCATTCAGCAACACTCGATAGGCGGCGTCGAGATGAGGAGGAGGCCAGGAGGAAAGAATACTTGGTAAGTCTTGGGGCGATTTGGACGATTTATGAGTCCAGTGAGGCAGGAAACAATCAGCAACTGCAAGGACTGACTCCATGTTTGCTACACTAGGCAATACCCGTTCAGTCAGTGGGGGAAGTGCTATTCATGTAAATGGCGGCACTCCGTTGGTCAGTCTTGGAGAAAATTGTGAACAAACAAACACACAAACTCTTGTCAAATTTTAGTATGATTTGATAGCTGGAATCTAACCTTTGAAATCTAACACAAAGTGTGTGTTTGTTTTACAGCGGCAGATCACAGAGGAGGAGAAACGACGACGAGCGGAGGAAGAACATGCGAAAAATGAAGCAAGGAAACACTCGGACTTCTTCAGGTGGGTTTAATATAGGTTTTGCCATTTCGGTAGGCCTATTTGTCCCAGTTTTGAAAATATAAATATTAGAAGATCTTTGAAGTCAGAACACGTGTTCTGACTGATTTTTCTTATCGTCCATTTCTGTGATTTTAGTCCGAAGCAGAAGTCACCAATACCTCTGGACAGGTTTGAGGATCTGGAGAATATGGCCCCGATGAATGTGCCAACATTTGACAAGAAGCATCGGCCAACAGAGATCAAGGGTAAAGCCAAGGCATTGTATTCATTCAAGGCCCAGAGCCACAAGTAAGTCATGACAAGTCAGTTCTTGTATTGGTAGTGGTGTTGTCACTCTCGGACTAGTTAGCTATCTATCTATCTTAGAGTAGTACTGCATTTGGCCAATGTTTTGGCCGAGGTAAGGAATGTAAACTCAGGACATTTCAATGAGTTAGGGTCCATAAAAGAAAACAGTTGCCTCAACCTATATGTCTAATCTTTCAGGGAGCTCTCTTTTAGAAAAGGTGACATCATATACCTGACACGTCAAATTGACAAGAACTGGTTTGAAGGTGAACATCACGGCCACAGAGGGATATTCCCAATCAACTATGTAGATGTATGTATTTGGAAAGTTTTTGAGTCACTTTCTTGCTAAAAGTTTTAGGGTCATACGAGACCTACTTTTGGGATTGCCATCATTCAACCCCTCCTCATCTGGGAGGATTTTGAGTTCATTATGCCCACAACATGGCAAGTCTTTGTGAAGGACCCCTCCAGTTAAGGTCCAAACCTCAGATCTGAGTACCGTACTGGAAGCTATCCCACATATCTCTTTGCCTCACAGGTTACTAAAACGTTAGAAGAGGCCAGAGCGATTGCCCAAAGTCAGGAAGGACACGCCAGAGTCAAATACACGTTCAAGAAACAGTCTCCTGTTGAACTATCTGCTAGGAAGGTGGGAGTTTTGCTTCAGATTGTTTATTCGCACACCTGACGAAGAAGTTGCAGCAATTCCTAATGCTACTATTGCGTCATTCAGTCATCCTATTCAATCAGGATTTCATCTGTTTTATCAGATGTTAGTGAACGTTTCTTGTATGTATCACTTCTTTCTCAATCCAGGGTGCTATCGCTACATTGATACGTCGAGTGGACGAGAATTGGTACGAGGCAAAAATTGACGGACTGCAGGGCATCATACCCGTCTCATACCTTGATATTCAGAGAGAGCCAGAAACGCCGTTTGTGACACCAGCACCATCTGCAGTTCCGTCTGCTGCACCGTCTGCTTTTAATACCCCTGGACCAGGTACGGTATAACCTAGGCCTAGTGTCACACTGACCTTAAGAAACTCAAAGGTGCTACTAGCATAACTCAACGGAGTGTATGATACCGGAGTTCAGTGTTGTATATTGATCAGTTTTCCATTGTTGTTTTCATTGATGTCTTGATTTGATTCTTCAGGTACCCCTGTGCGACCCCTGTCTCCACTCTACCCTGATCAACTAATGTCGCCCAGTCAACAACGTGAAGATTACTTCAATTTCCAAGATTTCAGTCCTCATCAGGAACGTCGTCAACGG
>NMRB01000076.1:508203-524019 GCA_002633025.1 Notospermus geniculatus
ACCTGGAAATCGGTGAGTTTATGATGCTGTCAGAGTAATAATAATAATAAAATGTATTTATTATTAGTGGCACTGAGGTTCTGGATTTGATCCCCAGAAAAGTTGAACTGCCGTCAGTGCACGTTCTTCAAGATACTGATCATTTGTGCAACTGGATCAATCTATTTCAGGAAAATACCACCCAAAAAGAATACCGACTGCAAAATCTGAAGCCTAACTCATGGTATTCTGTGCGAGTTAGGGCTGCAAATAATTTTGGAATGAGCCTCCACGGTAACGAAATTGCCCAGGAGCGGACAAAGGCAGAAGGTGAGATATTTTTGCAGGGTGTGGTCAAATCGTTGTTAGGATTTCTAAGAATTTAACAGTATTATATGAATAATGTTGTGTACCTCTACACGAGTTCCCAGTCCAGGTTTATCAGATGTGTTTTCCATTGTTTCAGGATCTGGTGGCACCGCACCCACGACAGTCCCACCCCCAACAAAACCACTGACAAGTTTAACCAGAGACATTGCTAGTAAGTGTCGATGATTCCGAGGTCGATCACCGGTATTGGAGGCATAATGTTGTGAATGAGATTCGTCCCTGATTGCAAACTCACTTGCTGTTTCTTTACAGTAATTGTCCTCAATCTTTTATTTCAGAGTGTTGTAAAGACAGCAAAGTGAGTGATCCGTGTCTGAAACTTTGCACAGGTGCTCAGCCCGGACACATGTTACAATGCAAAAAGGATTTCAACAAGGTTGTCTCATGTGCTGCAGGTACATTTTTAAACTAAAATCATCTATTTTTATCTTGTCCTTGTGTTGGAATCTGTGAGAATTCAGCCAGAGCTATTCATGAGGCATCAGTTAAGAGATAGCCTGCCATTCTCTGCTAATGTATTGACTCGTGGATGGATCGCTATCTGCTGGGGGGGGGGGGGAGGGGGGGCTAGCTAATCCAACATTACCTTCCCAAGGAGAGCTGGAACTTACAGCCACGTCAACTCCAAAGCCCACAGACAGGAAGACACCTACTGACCTAGCTTTATAAATGCCACTTCTTTCCTGTCTCCAGATAAACGTGACCATACCCCTTGCTGTCAGAGACGCGCTGTTCCGTCATTCTGTCTCAAGTATTGTAAGGGACAATCAGCTGACCAGCTGACAGCTCTAGCCTGCCACACCCATCTGGAGCAAATTCGCGGATGCTTCTTCGAAGGATACAGTAAGTGTCTTTTTCACATGAGGGAATCTCTTCATCTTCAATCATTTTCTGATTGGTGGAAGCGGAATAGACACGGCGATCACTAGTTTGAGACCCGGCGACAGATGGCGGGTAGATTTCCCAACAGGAATTAACACTGGAGAGTTCTGCCTACAGCGGCACCTGTCGCCAGGTCTATAAACCGAACTTCAGGTACATTTTATAGGTGGAAGTGCTCGCCAGGTTTTTCGACACACGGGGAGGACACACGGGTCTCAAAAAAACACAAGGTTTTAGAATAGGTGGAAGTACAGCTAAGGTATGCTATCATAAAACCTGCAATAAGAACTACATTTAGAACTGTTGTGTAGGCCTACCTGTTTTAAAAAACTGACTGCATGGGTACAAGTGGTATAGACAAATCCCAAATTCCCAGATCTGCGCACTTCCGCCGAAATCGTAAACAGAACCTCGACCTGAAACCAGCTGACGTGACGCAGTCCATGATTCAGCAATGGTCGACTCTGATGCAACGTCGTTGAACTCACTGTCATCACATGGTCGTGGGGTTTTCTGCATCACGTCATTCAGTGTCAGATGGTTTCGGACCGAGGTTCTGTTTACGATTTCGGCGGAAGTGCGCAGATCTTTCTCGTTTTCATCAATTTGGGATTTGTCTATTGGCTCTTATTACTTTGATGAATACTGTTGCTTGACATCTTTTTCATTGGTTTTGTTTTAGATACATTGCCAAGTCCGCCAGTAGAATACACCATCACGGCCGTCAAAGTTGATGAGATTGGTTCAGCTTGGAAGCCTCCTGTCATTCATCACAACAACACGATGTTTAACCTGCATTATGATCTAGCGGGGCAAAATCTCAATAAAATGGCCGAGGTAAGATGAACGAACGAACGATTGAACAAATGAATGGAATGAGTGGAACCTGTCAATTAAAGACACCTTTTGGACTGATGAATGCTGTTCTCGATTCATGGTGTCCTCATTGAAAGGTTAAAATGAATAGAAATGATCAATTTGGGACTGAACTTTTGTGTCCTTTATAGAGGGGTGTCCTCTTAGTTGAGGTAGTTCCTCTTGCTGAGGGAGTTCCCACCACCACAAAAGCTCTTATTACTGAGGCTGGCACTGAACTTTTGTGTCCTGTATAGAGGGTGTCCTCTTAGTTGAGGTAGTTCCTCTTGCTGAGGGCGTTCCCACCACCACAAAAGCTCTTATTACTGAGGCTGGCACTGAACTTTTGTGTCCTATATAGAGGGGTGTCCTCTTAGTTGAGGTAGTTCCTCTTGCTGAGGGAGTCCCCACCACCACAAAAGCTCTTATTACTGAGGCTGGCACTGAACTTTTGTGTCCTGTATAGAGGGTGTCCTCTTAGTTGAGGTAGTTCCTCTTGCTGAGGGCGTTCCCACCACCACAAAAGCTCTTATTACTGGGGCTGGCACTGTACATGGACAAAGTCGGAAAGACTGAATATGAGCTACAATGTACATTCTTTGATTAATTCACTTACCTCGCTGTGTCTTTTCAGGATGTCAAAAGTCCATACACCCTCGGCAACCTGACAGCTGATACCCTTTACGATCTCTACACAGTGTCTGTCAACAAATATGGATCAAGTCTGCCTTCTACAAGCTTCTCTGTCTATACTTATGAACACAGCAAAGGTACTGCAATTGTAAACACTTAACCCTTTCACAGCCACGGCCCATTTTGTTGAAAAGGGATAATTTGATGAAAAAAGGTTCAGATTGTGTGATGCCAACACGGAATCCACTAAAATGGTTTTGTGATGTCCTGGTTCTTCATAGGCAACCACAGTCTGACAAGCAATACATGTACCTGTACCTGTACCAGGAGCAGGTGCTGTGCTGTGACTACTGGTAAATGTTCAATGTGACATAGGTGCACATCAGCGTGTACCTTTGTGGTAAGTCAAGCAAAATATTCAGATCAGTAAAAACTTTCTTTGCCTATGGGAACAAGAAGAAAGGACGATTTTCTTGGTTGATTTGCATAACCCATATCAAATTTGATGAGATTTTCTCTACATTGCCTTTTAGATGCATTGAAAATAACTGTGAGTTATAGTCCCAAAGGCTACATCCGAGAAGGCCAGGATGTGACCTTCAAATGCCTGGTGACAGCGACATCCACCGGCACACCTAAGATTGAGTGGTGGAGAGAAGAAAAGAAGATTGCAGATGGTGCAGAGTACAAAGTCAAGGGTGCGAAAATCAAGGACCAGGGAAAATACAGCTGTAAAGTCAAGAACAATAATGAGCTAAAAGTGAAAACTATCTTTCTCAGGATGCAGTGTGAGTTGCTTTTAAGTTGTTGTTGAGGCCAAGAAATTTTTTCTCTCTTTCAAGTCCGATGTATGGCGTGTGGAATGGAGCAGAAACGAATATTGTGGGGAATATGTATCTGAACCTTCCATTCTATTTTTAGACCGACCAACGGTAACTGTTAAGGAAGCCTTAATCGATGTGGTGCCAAGTAAAGGAAAGAATGCCTATCTCACTTGCTACTTTATGGGATATCCCGAAAAACTCGTCTGGTATAAACATGGATTCGACATGGCTGGACGTTCTTACACAACTACTGAAATCATCCGTCATGATGAGAAAGGCATTACAGAATTTAACTTAGAAATTCAGCGCATAATTTTTATTGATTATGCCACCTATAGCTGTGTTGGGAGTACCAAGGGGCTGGGTACTGCCACTGGATACATTAAAGTTTACGGTAAGTGCTTTGGGCATTGGGTTTATTCCTTATTTCCTTCTTTTTAGATCGGCCAAAGGTGACGGTCCCTGAACCCTGGGTTGATGTTCCCCCGAGAAAATACCAAGAAGGCCATATGAAATGTATTTTTGATGGATATCCTGAGAAGTTGGTGTGGTACTTCAATGGATATGAGATGCATAAATATACCTATACCAAAGTGACGACCATCAGACATGACACCACAGGAAAGACTGAGTTCAGTCTCATGATTCGGGACGTCATTCATTCAGACTACGGTCTCTATAGTTGTCTTGGACGTACCCCTGGAGTAGGTCAGGCCACAGGGTATATCCATCTATTCGGTACGTTTGGTGTTCACATACAAAATTTGCATCGGGTCTTGTATGAAACTGACTCACTGGTGTCTAGTAACAGTTTGCGTGTCTTGTCATGTGTAGATGGTGTGTGTGCGTGTGTGCATATGCGTATTTGGAGTTATTTTCTGTGGCTGAGAAGAGTCTACGAAGAAAATGGGTCATATGAATGAAGACTATAGTAAATGCTTTTACTTGGATTTTGCAATACAAATGCATGAGGCAATGATGAAATGAATGATGATAGTTTTGAAGGGCTCGGACAGAAAGTCAGCCGATAAAGATGTTAATGAACATGATTTCTTGACAGGAGGGATAAAAGGTGAATCTTACCATGCAGGAATTAGTTGAGACTGAACATACAATGTATCTAGAATTTCTGTTCTGTTTCAGATAATACAAGTTCTACAAGTCAGCCAAAGATCAAACCAGCTGCAAAGATTCTAAATGTGTCTGGTAAGTTGTAATCTCTAATAAAGCACATGCAATATGGATTAAAGTATTAGAGATTTTTCAAAAAGCCCCCAAAACATCAATGCAATGCCTTTTGCGTGGGGCTCTCTTCTGGCATCGGACAATGGATTGGTGTCCACTACACATTGGAGTTTCAGGGGCTTTGAAAAAACTCTAAGGCTGCAATCACATAGAGCTACATGTACACTCTACATGGGCACGCCGGTTAACAATGGCTTCACAAAGGGCTCGCAGCCATAAAACCATTGTTAACTGGCGTGTCCATGTAGAGTGTAGTTCTATGTGATTGCAGCCTTATGTGATTCAGAGGTCACCGCTCTTCTTCACCTTGTTTGTTAATTTCTGCATGTTGTAGCCTATTGTTCATATTGTGATAAGAAATGTTCAAATATTTCCACTGATAAACGATTACATTACATTTAAAAATCTCACATTCTCTACATTCAGTGTGCTGTGCTGAAAAAAGTGTTGCCACCAAATGCCGCGTAGCATGCCAGTTCGACGTTGACTTGTCAGCGATGAAGGATGTACTCGTCGACTGCGTGAAAGATCTCAAGAACATCGTCCTCTGTGCAGCTGATGGCAAAGATCATTCAACATGTTGTAATTCAAACAAAGTGCCGCTGATGTGCCAGCCGCTGTGTGCTGGGGTTCTCCCTAAATTACCAATGGATAAGCTGCTTTACTGTCTGGGGTATTCGACTACCATTGTTGACTGTATGGAAATGGGCAGTGGTAAGTTATCATTCAAGTCAGACGGTAGAATCTAAAGCTATTTAGATTTCATTACCCCTGTGACACTGGCTGGTATTCATAAAAGTTAGCAAATGCTTTTACTTACAATCTGTACAGCAAGGTCCAATGTAAATGTACGACAAAACCTGAAGTAAAAGCATTCATAGCTTTTATGAATACCAGCCAATAAGCTCACAGCACACAAGACCAGTTTACTTGCTCATTGAAAGCAATTTTGTGGCTAGCAACAAAATTATCCCAATGTTCCTAGTGTCTGTCTCTATGGGTGTTCCCTGATTCTGTATGGAAGATTTCAAATGTTATGGTTTTAGTGTCTGATTGATGAATGTATTTCACTTGGTAATTGACTCTTTTTTCATTTCAGTGACTGTTCCTTCTCGTCCTAGAAGTCTTCGTGGATCTAGTGGCTCCAGTTGGGTCCTCGTCGCCTGGGATGCACCAGCCCATAATGCCGAGTTTGTCCAGAAGTACGTGGTACATTACCGTCTAAATGGAGGGAAAGAAAAGACAGTCACAGTGGTAAGTGGTACAACACTCGGCTTTTTCTGTCCTGAATATCTGTTCTTTTGCCCAGATCTGAACCACTCATCAATGGCAAAATCACCTTCATGGGTATCTCCCTTTGTTATCTGTACAAACATGGTTAGTTGAAGGTTTGGTGTCCTCTGTGCTGTTGTTAACTTGGTACAGTAGAAAACACATGAGTCAGATTCAAGTGAACCAGAGAATTTCATCCGACTTAGAAGAAATCCATCTTGTGTAAGTCGGATAAAATCCAAGTTGTGTACAAGTCGGACAAAAATCCGACTTTTGGCTCGAGGAAGGGCGAAATGGCCGAGATGGAAATGGATCCAAAGCACCAGCCTCAAAATAAAAAACATGGACTGAATAGGAGTGACAGTGAGGACGTGATCCGACTTTGCATGAATGTTTTTATTGGGAATGTATTAGAAGGGACCTGGCCATTTGTCTGAGATAGCCGAAAATATGACAAGTAGTGTTTAAGTAGTGCGATTATTTTTTATTGGAATAATGTTACAAAAAATTGATACTTCTCAAAGTCATCCAAGATGGGCGATTTTCTGACTTGCATGTCTCCGACTTAACCGTTTTCTACTGTACTACCAAAAATAGATTTTGGTAATACAGGATGAGGCTCTTTCCTCTATTGATCGTATTTCCACTGAGTGTAGGAGAATAAGAGCTTCTCCTATCACTGTTTTCAGTACCAGAGGAAAAATACTGGTCCTAGGACAGAGGTAACCATGAATTCATATACCAGATTTGGTTGTGGTTCCATTTATTTTCAAAAGGCAAAAAGACTTTCCCCTGTCTCCACGAATTTGGCTGTCCACCTCTCCCAGCCCCTCCAATGGGAAATGGCAGTATTTGTACCGGTATTGTGATCAGTTTGATTATGGTCAATTGAAGCAGTATCTCAGTCTTGTATTGCTATGTACATGTACACTGTACTTTAGAGTATACCTATTTCTTCAATCAACTATTCTTCCACTGATCACTAATAAACTGCCTTATTGGAGGGCATGCTTTCTAAATTGATTGTTTTAGGGATGCATGTTATGTTGCTTTTACCTCTGTCCTGGTTTGGATGTCCTACCTGAGGTTCCATGATCCTCTAAGGCTGAGTTCACACTCTACTCGGCTCGGTATCTGGTACCCGTTTACATGCAGGTAGTGGAAATCTAACAAGGTTGTTTCATAATACCGGGTCACATAAGACTGAACTATTCGAGGGCCCGATACAATTTCTCTTACACTCTTACACCTCTGCCAGGACGACAAACTTCAGCCCTAGTTGTTAGTTTCATATGTGTGGCGGTCTAGGAAAACCCGGCGGATGTCGCTGAATGATCAACAATGGTTGTCAGATTGCCTGTGCATTGATCCACTACAATTTACCTGTTACGTAGTACATTTCAGCTGTTGAAATGTGTGGGTTCACCAAGGCCATAACACTTTCCTCAAATGCGACATCCGCCGGGTTTTCCTAGACCACCACACATATTATTTTGACCTGTGCAATCAGGAGTCCTCTCAATTAAGTTCCAAAGATGTCCACTACGTAGTACTGCTTATGCACTGGTACACTGCTTGATGTAAAACTATCCTTGCATTGTTTCTTCGCAAGAACATGTGTCTTTTTCTCCCCATGGCTTGATTCAAGCCAATGCACGGAACTATTGACCATAATCATTTTGGTTGACATTACCTCTACCTAAACATTCAAAATGAAAGAATGTCTCATTCTCGTGTACTGGTATTTTTCAGTTCAAGTGGAGGACTGAAGTGAGGCTGAGCTCCCTGCGCGCAGGAAAAGAATATGATATCTATGTTGTCGCTATGAACCACCATGGGAAAAGCCAGCCTTCACAGACTCTCTTTATAAGTACCAAAGGTAGGTGGACGTCCGTCACAAATTTTTGCTTCCATTTTGATGTTACTGGGGTAGCAGCCAACCTGTAATAGAACTATTACTATGCTGCTGAGCTTCATCCCTGGAGCTGTGGTGCTCTGCTTTGAACCCCTTTCATGTAATTCATCTGAAGTTCATATAAGGAAATGATTTATATCTTTCCAGGAGCCCCCTATCCGCCACAAGAACTGATATGCCTTCCGACAAACTCCAACATCCGTCTGTCGTGGAATTCACCCGTTAGCACTGTACCGTTCTCCAAGTTCCGTGTCTACTACCGAGCAGATAACATAAATGGAGGATTTAAGTCAGTAAGTGAAGAGTAGCATTATTATTATTATTATCAGACAATGTCTTTGTTATTTTTATCACAGGGACTTGAGGCATGCATTGCAGGGGTGGTGGGCGTGTTACAGAGGTCCAATAACAAACCCCCGAGTAATGCCCCGGTATACTGACGTATACCTAGTAGAAAAATAACAAGGGATACAACTTCAAACAAGATCCCATTCGGACATTTTCACTTCAACGATCTGCCGAGAGGCCAAATCTCAACCAAATTTCACAAACAAGGTACCGTTTTGAAGCTGAGAATGTNCATGAGAAACGTGTCAGAATCACTTCCCATCATAAAAACACAGCAAGATGATTCACAGATCCCGGCTCGCATATCAACCTAAAACTACTACACCGAGTCAGAGATCGCGTTACCACCACCTGACCCGCCCCGCCCTACGGCTTGATCAATCTCACCGTGTACGACTGGTCGAGATCTCAGCGCTACCTTCTCGGCTTGTTGATTTCCACCAGCTGTAATCTACAAGTAGTGTATAGGCTCAGGTTAGCTATTGCCTGTAGCTTGTTAATGTTATTGCAATTTTTCCAGTAGTTAATCATTTTGTACTACAACTGTTAGGTGTATGAACATGTACACTGGGTTTACTCAGACTGCGGAGGAAACGAGCATGCGGAAAGGTTTAAAGGGACATTAATTTCCATCAATGTGCCCAGCTTTTAAACCAGGTATTGAAGGTTTTTCCGCAACAACAGGCTGGACCTGGCTCTGTACCTCGGACCTGCAAAATGCCTCTTCACTGCGACACGGTCAATGTGCCAAGCCTTTTACACAGGTATTGAAGGTTTTTCCGCAACAACAGGCTGGACCTACCTCTGTAGCTCAGACCTGCAAAATGCCTCTTCACTGCAGCATGGTCAAAGGAGCTTAGCTCCTTTCGCACATTACTACTCCAGCTTCTTTTCAAATCATTCTGGGAAACGTGAACAGCGCTCATTCGGCACAATCACTTGACCTTTTTGACAAAAGCGATGACTTGGCCGGAAATCGAGCCTGCAGCCCCTCGGGTACAGGTCCAATGCTCCACCACTGGGCTCCACACTTATTCACATTAATTGGGAAATGACGGCTGCAGACCTGCAGCGTCCAAAATATACTAAAAACATCGATGAAATCAGTTGACAGAACGAGAGCAAAAACCTGTCACATTAGCAAAGGAAACATGGATGAATCAGGGTCATTCAGGTCAGCGGCTGGCCAGAAGTGAGTCAACGTGCCGAGGTTATGCACTTTTAAAGAACATTACGGCCACAAACAGCCATCAGGGGACCCGTAACATCACATTTTCGCACATCACCACCTCCTGTTAGGTTCATCATCAGAATTTCCAATCAACTTGATAATTACCAAGTGCATAAATGCAAAAATATCTGATTGAATAATTGTTGTGACATTTGTCGGCTAAATAGGGGCAGGAATATTCTGAGCATAAAATGCTGATCAGACGCTCAATGAATGATGAACGGGATTCGTAGTGGAAGATGAGGATAGCCGAGGCTCACCTCACCACATCCTGAGGCTCGGGGCATTTCACTCGGCTGTCGTCTCCCTCAGAAGGAGATGTGCCTCAATGACCCTGTTTTGAGAGGATGACCGCCACCACAGTGGTCTTAGCAAGTACCTCTCTTAAGCCTGCTGCACAATGGCGCTACCTGCTGAGCAAAAAGTCAGTTGAGACCGTTTGCTCAGCAGATAGCTCGCGTGTGCGTTTATTTTCGGTGAGTTTTCTGCCTCAAAGTCAGTCGAGATCGTTTGCTCAGCAGGTAGCTCGTGTGTGGGGGTATTTTTGCGATTTTTTTGCCTCACGAGGCAGAAAACTCATCGAAAAATACGTCCACACGCGAGCTATCTGCTGAGCAAACGATCTCGACTGAATTTTTACTCAGCAGATAGCTCCAGTGTGCGGCAGGCAGGCTTTAGGGCATGGCCTGCCACATGAGCATGTCACAGAATAGCTGAGGATGAGGTTGACCTCATCATCAAGTATGTCAGATGGCTGACCTCACCACCACAGAGGTCTAGCACATCTGCTGTACCGCTATATTTGGTAAATAAACAGTGTTTCAGTGTTTGGAATGTCTGTCTGAGGGGACAGTTGATGGAGGCCATTGACATTCTACAAATTCTTCAGACCACTTACACAGTAAACTAACTGAGCATGCACCCAGTGGGTAGGCCTATTTGGTCTCAACATAAGCTGTGCAAACTTTACCAAATTAACCCTCATTATACCGGTAGTTAATTTTTTCACCAGCACCAACCATACTCAGGTTCTTAGAGTTCGAAGTGTTCGCTCCCTCACGCACTGTCACCTTGGGTTTGGTGTTGTAGGGAAGCGGGCACCAAGAACCCCAGTAAACTTCAGGATGGCACCGTTATGAATCCCACATATTGGTTTTCAGTTTTTCCAGGGCCCTATCGTACCAGTATTTACCAATATGCCAAAACTGGGAACCAAAGAGGAAAGCTAACATTAAAATTGTCCCCGTCCCAATTTTTATTTGGAAAATTTGCAAACGATTCACGGGAGTGATAACTACTCGCTTCCCCGAACGAGGGAATCAATGAATGAATTCAACATTTCATGCTCTTGAGTTCATGTGGATGGATTCATCAGAATTTGGAGCACCCTTGAGTATTCCGTGAGCGGAACGCAGCCCGACAACTCTAGATATGCTCTGCCACGATTTTTTTTCTCCGTGATGATACTAAACCGAATACAAACAGAAGAAGTCAGTCAAGGAGATGCCGTGGAATTCCATTCTGAAGCCTGCATAAGAATTTGCGATCGCATGACCTGATTACCAAGAATCTTTTCAAGAAATCTCATTGCAAGGGTAGATATTCCTGGTGATCAAGGCCACAATTTCCTCATTAACGACGGAGGAGTCGCTCCCACGATGAATAAGTCTTCCTTCCCATGGAACTGTTATTCAGTTTTTATTTCTATCAGCAAAGAGAGAAGTCCACTGTGTTTCCGCCAGAGGGTACTAAGGGTACTATGCTAGTACCTACCCTCAAAGGAACAGAAAAAGGCCATTTTCTTTAATTTCATGGGGTTTTTGCCGATTTTGAAGAATTTAGTACCCTCAAAAAAATTTCCGGCAGAGACTGACTGCAGCACCAGTGACTGGCACCCGCCCTCAGCAGGGTTGACATGGATTTGAAAGGGGTGGTCGTTTTCATCAAATTTGTGGAATTTCAAATTCTTTCCGACAGATTTTGTGGCGAAATGGGCTGTTCATTTTCATCATTTAAAGGACCACAGTATTGCTTCCCAATCCTGCGTTACACCTACCCGCGTTAAGGGAGACCTCTATTGACGACTTGGTAAACTACGCATGTTACTACGTGCATTGTAGTGTAATCATACATTCTCCAACACTGGGGCGAAAGGCTTAACTACAGTATTGGAGAATGGTGTCTGTCGGTGGCGCCAGCTGTCGACAGAAAGTGGCAATACCGTGGTGCTTTAAGGAATCTGAGTTGTGATCCTTGAGAAATTGGAGAATGCTATGAAGCTGCAAATTGCAGCAATTATTCTGTACAGCATAACAAATAATCCCTGCAATTTGCAAGTGCATAGCTTTTTCGTTTTCCCAAGAATCACAGATTCCTCAAGTGACGAAAATGAACAGCCCCTTTCAAAATTTTCATGCAGCACGGTACACCCACAACCCGCTCACGGAGGCCCACTATCCGTCCGTATTTTCCAATCTGCTCTCCACCACAAAAAACGTTATTGGCAGTTTTGATAAGATACCACAAATCACTTTGACCTGCAGCTGTGCAAAGGTGATATCGACTGCTTTCAACTGATGTTGAATAATTCATGAAGAAGTACGTTTATTCGCATTCCATTACATGCTGGATTCAGATTCTATACTAAACCAAGCACGATTATATGACCTACTCTAGTAAATAGGGCCTACTTACCCAGTCGCCTCATTGTACTCTCTATGATGTGTCTGCAGCTAGGCCTACTTATTAGACATTGCTCGATAACTCGCCTGGTGGTTAAAACCGGAAGGAATAGACCTACTGATGATGATACAACTACTCATAATAGATAAAAGACCCAAGCGTGACTGGACAGCGACTGGCTGTCAGCTGTTACCCAACGAATCTGATGATGTCGTTTGGCAAGTCCAGTCACAACAGTGAGAAAGACCAGTATAATTATCACCTCACAGGTTGTGGGAGTCGAACATGAGCACCAAGTGAAAGAGCAAGACACGGTACAGACATCCTGCATGGTGAAGGGAAAGAGCACCAAGAACCACTGATCGGATTACCTAAGGATCGGTACAGACAAAAGAGGGCGTAGGGTTAAGGGCCACCAGTATAGTGGAACCTCCCCAAAGGACACCCCTCTCAAAAGGACACCTCTCATATGGACTATTATTTCGATTTGTTTAGACTTACTGTACTCAGGACACCTCTCAATTAGGGAAAGAATTTGTAGTCATGAGGTGTCCTCACGGAGTCATTCGTTTCCTTTTTCTTCTGCGGGCATTAGGGGCCAAGTAGGCATTGATCTCAATGAGAGGAGTTGTAGCAGTAGCAGTGGAGCTGCTCAGAGATGCCGCAATTACACAGGTGCCCAGGATTGGAACTTTAGGAGCAGGTGATTCATCTGAGTTACAGTTAACCCTTTGCATTCCTCATGTCTATCACAGTGAAGGCCCTGATTTTGGCCAACTGACAGCCCAATTTATGCAGACTGAAAACTGCATTTGGTGCCAATAGGAGCAGTCAGCCAAAAGATGGCAGCAAAGTTCTAGCGGACCAATACGCAGGAAAATCCACGTGATTGGGCTCGATCAAGAATAAATGGGTCCGCTATAATTGAATTGGGCAGTAGTGACACCTATTGGTCAACTCAGCCTCCTATTGACACAGCCCCAGTGGGTGGCGACTGATGGCCCATTGTGCCTACAAGACAGCCCCGATCTATGCCAAGCTACAGAAATCATACCTTTTGAGGGACAAGGGTTAAAACGCTAGTAGCTTACAGCTCACTTCCTGTTGTATCAACTTCAGGCACACACTCCATCCATTACGCATGTATTTACTAGTATAAACTAAAGGCTGGCTACTTCATGAATTATTCCCTGTATGCATCTATTAAACCCAAGATCATTACCGAGTTAAACCTACGTGCCATTACCTCTAGTTATGGTACACCCAAGCCATTACTTGGCTTAATGAACGTACCCGTGGATTCAGGATCTCATCATGAACGAGGGAGAATGAATGGCCAGCAATCGCCGGGCTGACGGCACCGCAATTTGTATTTTATTGGGGGTTGTAACAGGGCTTACGATGTCATGGTATGATTGAGGTCACGGTCGAATCATGGTCAAGGCAGCAGCCGAATAAAAGGATTAGGACATAAGTACCATGAGTTGGTTTGATCTGGTTCGAGCCAGTTCGCTCGCTTTTTGTACCGTGACAAAGCCATGCGGCCTGTACTATTCTTCCCTTTTCATGGTAAAATGAAATGGTCCATGGACCATGTGCTCACTGGACGCAAGGGCCCAACGCGCCGCGTAGCGGCCAACAGCGAAGCTAGCCAAAGACTTGTCATAGTTTCAGATCAATAGCTCCAGCGGTTACGAAACGTGCCCTGCTAACGGACAACGACGACGACGGACGACGACGACGACGACGGACGACGGATGCTGCACCATCGTAATAGCTCACCCCAGTGAGCTAAAAAGTAAGTGAACTGGCCTCGAACCGGATTAACCGACTAGGAGTAGGAGCGTCTCACATCTTTTACACCAACACCTCAAAGTCACACAGCAGTTAGACATTATCATCATCGTGGATCTTAAAGATCGCGCACCCGTCATCCACAAACAGTCAGAATAATGGCAGAATAATAACACTGTTTATCACATAACGATCCTAACAAGATTATGACATTGCACAAGGGTGGATAATTTTGATCCGCCAACGCTGGCGTGCCAACGGGATCATTGGTGATGTTATTGAGGAAGAGATACAATTACTGATGTGGATTATATTACAGCTATTGGCGTTGTCCAATGATATTTGGCCAATATTGTCAGGACAATTGAGCTGCATGGTGCAAACCTGAGATGACATGGGGTCATATATCAACAGGGCCATCCGGGTGGTGTAGTGGCAATATCTGGGCCTGTCACTTCTGAGGTTCCACGTTCGATCCCTGGGCGGACCCACTCCAAGTGATCATGAAGATGATCTTCAATAGACAAATTCCAAATTGAGGTATGCCTAAACGAGAAAGATCTGCACACTTCCGCCGAAATTGTAAACACAACCTCCATCTGAAACCAGCTGACATGACGCAATCCATGATTCAGCAATGGTCGACTCTGTCGCAACGTCGTCCAAGTCGCTGTCATGGGGTTCTCTGCATCACGTCATTCAGTTTCAGATCGAGGTTGTGTTTGTGATTTCGGCGGACGTGCGCAGATCTGCGAATTCAAGAATCGTCTATGACTCAGGTTTCCTACGGGCACTCTGGTTTCCTCCTGCTGTACATTTATTTTGCCCAGTGTTATCTATAGAGCTATTAATAACAAATTTGGCACTGGACTCTCAATTCGTCATGAAATGTGACCCATGCCAGCAAAATGAGTCGGAATGCACAGAGAAGACCAATGCACCAATGGATTGTTGATTTCAGTATTGTCTGGCCATTGGAAATTTGACTCCATGTCAATTTCTATAGTTGTTCTCTGGTGTCATCTTGAGTCTTCTTTCCGGCGCATTCTGACTGATTTTGCCGGCACGGGTCACAAATGGTAGAATGCAGTACCTCCAATTGCGACCATCAGTGGGGTCATAGTCAATAGAAGTAACAGCCCTTCTTTATCATTCTACCTCACACACTGCAGTGGAAAGTATAGCTCTTACTTCATTTCACCATCCTCCCACTACTGTCTTTAAGAGCCATATTCTGAGAGAATGGGACACTTCTGGAGTGACCCCCCCTAGAATTCCTTGATTTTTGGCCCACAGGTACCTATAGTGAAGTTATGAAAAAAACCAAAATATTTTGGCCAGCAGCCCCCCAGAAGCCTGGTGGCGCCACCTGCAAATTGGCATGACGGGCCCAAAAGTGAGTTTTGCATGCTCTCTTTGGCTTTAGTTTTTGAAACCACCCTGAAATATCCCATGGTGTTCTATTTTTGCTTTGCAAGTGTGGTTTCTGAACTTTCATTTACACCATCTTCGAACTCATTGCTGCGATGGAGGTTTTTGCTATACTGCCATGAAGTTGGGCCTCCGAATTTAAAAGTGCCACATTATTTCAGTTCATTTTAAAAAATGCTCCAGCATTTGCCCACAGTTTTTTCATTTGTTGATGAATATTTAGTACCTAGACATTACTTAGCAACTGGTATTCCCATGGGATCTTATTGGAGTAATTTTCTATTTCACCCCGAACATGGTCCCAGATGCCCCTGGGACCATGTTCACAGCCATTT
>NMRB01000076.1:547586-587086 GCA_002633025.1 Notospermus geniculatus
CGTTCAACAAAACATCTTTAAATGATACGGTACCAAATTTCATTGAATTATAATGGACAGTTGTCGAGAAATCAAGATTTGAAGTTCGATGCATTTTTTTTGGCCCACCCGATATAACCTCACCCAGGTGAGCTAAAAACTGGTTAAACAATAACTTAGTTTTGTGAAGATAATGCACGTCATTTCAGAAAAACTTCATTTTTTTGAGAAAACAATGGTGTTTTTGTGAAACTAATTCAAGTTATTTCAGAAAAAACTTGGTTTTTGTCTAGAAAAGCATGTTTTTTTGTCCAGAAGAACTAGGCCTGGCCATAGAACTTAGTTTTTCTGAAGATAATGCATGTTATTTCAGAAAAAATGGTTTTTGTCGGAAAAAAAACATGGTTTTTGTCATCCAAGGACCTTGTGCTCACCATGGTGGGCTTTCTCCACCTCTAATTCATCTACCATTACAAACCTTAAAATCATTAAATAAAACCGTTTCCTACATGCAGCTAGAAGCACAAATTTACACAAACTAATGGAGCAAGAATGCTGGCCTGCCTGAAATATATGAATTCAGTAATCCATTTTCCTAATTTGAATTAAGCAGAGGCAGTAAAGCAAAGGCAAAAATTCACTCAGTCCAACATCCACTGGCGCTGAAAATACAGTCAAGTGCTTCAAATAAGAAATTTTCATGAAACATCTGCAGAATATCCCATTTAGATATAAATTTGAAACAAGTTATTTTCAAGGAAATCCACCCAAATGGAAATATTTATAGGTCTTGGCTCCTACCCCAATGGGTTGTGAAAGCCTGCCTGCACACATCATGAGCTGACTGTTACTCATACTCAGCATTTTAGGCTTATATCGTCGTACATGTACATTTGGACAGGAAAATGGCAAGCATAATAGGTAGAATGTACATGTAATACACAATTGTACCAAAATATACAAAACAACTGTAACAACTTCCCTTGCCTGGGCATGATAAATGCATTGTAAAATATTGATGATCTGATCAACTGGTCTGAACTCCATTCCATGGATGACCATTTTTTTTCACTAGAATGTGCCTAGTTTCCAACCAACGTTGAGACATTAGTTTCTCCCATGACCCAGGGCAAAAGCCTCCCTGATCTATGGCATTTTGTAGGTCAATGCAGAAAAACTGTACAACCTTACAGTTTTATTTGGCAAGGGTCCAATATACCTCCAAGAAAAGGGTACAGCTAGCCTATCTCATCTCAGATATGCATGGCAGTGGCTCAGTGAACTAAATATACAAATAATAACCAGTAAACTTTGAACACAGTAATAGAGTGAGCAGGCAAACATATTGAGCCAGACATTTTTCAAATGTCGCCAATGAATAAAATCTGTACCCTTCTCACACAATAATAATAATAATAATTAATTAAAAAAAAACAACAACAAGTTTGTGAAACCTAGCAAAGAAACAACATACTACTATACCACAATATTTCTGCTTGGTTGAAAGTTTATCAAGTCAGTATGAATGCCCGATCTTCAAGCTCATGTTGAAACTACATGTAAATTATGCTACTCCCTTGTCAAATGTCAACTGCCAACTGACAATTTCCGATCTGTCAGTTAACCATGAGATTTGGGCGATTAATGTTCACCATATACTGCTCCATTACTTTTTGAATGACACATGAGCATGAAAAGTTCGAGAATTCCAGGAGAATGGCTGAAGATAATGAAATTTCATGAAAAGTCGCACAAGTCTAGATGACTGTTATGGCAGTGCTACTCACAACATTAGACCAAATGGTAATCATTCTCAATGTCTAACACAGAGATCTTTAAAATGCTACATAGTTAAATGCATCAGGAACGTCAGCATAAGTTCTCCTCCATACAAAGACCAGACCTGAACATACATACACCCAACAACAAACAACTTGGCAGTGTAATAAACCATATTGCACTATTTACAATGAACTTTTTATACCCTCATGGTTTTCAATGTCATCTTGCTCACTAACAACATATAATTTGGAAATTTCCAACACCACTGTACACCAGGTAAACTGAAATTTGTTGAAACATATTCAAAGAAATATCAATTTTGATGTTCAATGCAGAAAATGTCCATTGACATGAATTATTTTGAACATTTCACAAGACATCACCTTCACATGCGAGGCATTGAGTTTGCTTCATTTTCAAAACTACCGGTAAGTTGAATTGAGACGATTGGTAATTTGTGCACTTATCTAACTGATCCTGACAATGGGGGTGTAAAGTGACAAAAAAGTCAACCATAAAGATCGTTCCCATTGATTTGAACACAGGTCTAATACAAGCATCCTGTAAAAAACATAAATACCGCCAAGCTGTTTTGATATACACCATTTTAGACACCATTACAAAACAAAAGGGTCTATCATTGCAACACACGACCCGACACTTGACTTCATAAATAATCTATAATCAATCTTTTATATATATTATATATAGATATATGTATAGTGAATGTTTTGAAAAATACCTCTCTAAGTGAGCAGCGTACGACTATCTACATGCAGCCAAAGTAAACCAGCCACCAATTCGGTCAGGTACCCACCAGAGGAATGAATCGAAGGCAGGTTATCTCCAACTAGCTTTTATCATGGCAGAGTCTAGATCACAACCTCACATAATATGTCCAATGTGCTATCCTGAATGGATAAATTCCTTGGGAATGAATCTTGTCGTCATTCAGCAGCTTTTAATGCTGAGTACCGGTACTGCTATCGCACCAAGTCACAAAATTCAAACACATTCAATCAATCATTTCTGATGAGAGATTGATGTGCAGGACAGTGTAGTTATTCTGAGGAAATATTTTTAGAAGATCTTGCATGCTGACACTTGGCGTTGGGTGAGTTTTCACCCAATTTCAAATAAGAATGGAGGCATTCAAGACAGCACATGGACAACTAAACAAGCAGTGAAATGTTCTACTTTTGTAAAAGGAAATGTGATGTCACATACACTTTGCTTGATCATCGGTCTTCATAGACATATATGCATTAGAAGCAGCACTTCATTACAAATTGAGTACAGCTTTATAACATTAGAAGTAGCATTTCATCACAAACTGAACAAAGCTCTAACATTTGAAGTAGCACTTCATTACAAACTGAGCCCAGCTGTATTACATTAGAACGGTAGCACTTCATTACAAACTGAGCCCAGTTGTAACATGAGAAGAAGCACTTCATTACCAACTGAGCACAGTTGCAACATAAGAAGTAGCACTTCATTACAAACTGAGCACAGCTTGACAGGTAGAAGCAGCTCTTCCTTACAAACTGAGCACAGTTGTTACATCTGAAGTTGGATATCAGCGAAGAGAAGTGGTTAAAGCATCAGTACACAGGTCCATAACCAGAGGAAAAGTTGCAACTGGA
Source organism: Notospermus geniculatus (assembly GCA_002633025.1). Lineage (NCBI taxonomy): Eukaryota > Metazoa > Nemertea > Pilidiophora > Heteronemertea > Lineidae > Notospermus > Notospermus geniculatus. The sequence goes on from NMRB01000076.1 coordinate 550,994, forward strand.
GGGAAGAGGTTGATGTGAACCATTGCCATGTCAACGAAGATCCATCGACAATGTGAAGAGGTAAGATAATTCCACTTTTAAAATTTTTGCATGTTCTTAAAACTGCATTGATATACAACTCGGTGAATTACTATTGATGCCCAAGATTAATAATAGTCTTTTCGAAAAGGTCCACCTTGGCCCCATTTAAACCACCCCCCTAAGGACAATGCTGGTATGGCCTGATACACATGAGAAGCAAGCACCACAAGAGATCATGGAAAGTAGCTGGTGGAAGAAACTGATATGAAGAAAGTAAGGTCCTAACTGCAAAAACGTACAAACAATAACCAAAACACAACTAATATAACATCATAATCACAAAGCATGTGCCTGAAATATATGGAACAAGTGTAGCGTTTAAGAAAACGACTGACTCGAGAACGAAATTCATTGGAAATGCATTTGGAACAAGAGGGTCATTTGCCAAGCAGTCAGCTGACTACACCCAACATATATGTATATATGTCTCTCAGGCCTCCCACCAGCTTCCAAGCAAATTATTGTAGGAATTATAGGAACAATTTGCCAAAATTATAGGGAAAATATAGGAATTTTAACAATCCCATGAAGATACGAGTATACTGATCTTATAATCTCCCTTCCTCAGTCGACTAATCATTCAGTTTTCTTCAATTTCTTTGATGTATGCCTGTACTGGGGCTCTAGGAAAATTCGTCCCCAGATATTAATTCGACCCCAGAAAATCAGTCTCCGGAAAACTCCCTGAGGAAAATTCGTCCCCGAGGAAAATTCGTCCCTGGAAAATTCGTCCCAATGGATAATTCATCATCAGAAAATGTTTCCCAACAGGCGAGGATCCAGGATTTTTGGCAGACGGGGGTCAGGGCCGCTGGGGGCAGTTGTTGCAGGTAGGCGCCGAAGATGCCTGCGCCAACGGGGGGTCTGGGGGGCGTCCCCCAGGAAATTTTGAAATCTGGAAGGCCGTAGACGCGATTTCCTGGCATCTCAGTATCAAAACAGAAGCTGTATTCTTGCGTTTTTTTGCTTATTGCTGCAAATTATTGAGAAAAAAAATTGGTGGTGGCGAGCAGGGCCCCTCTCTGATCCGTGCCTGCTCAAAGGAAAAGAGAAAGAAGACAACACATTACAAAGGAGGACAGTTGTATAACCCCGCCCCCTCATAGAAATCAATTTAAAGTAGTTAAAAGGCTAAAATACACTTGTTCACTTTTTGACCGACTTGAAATATAGGAATTATAGGACAAAATTGAAGAAATATAGGAATTATAGGAATATAGGAATTATAGGAGCAAAATCTTTAAAATATAGGAATTATAGGAACAGTGGGAGGCCTGGTCTCTTGACATATATGTCTCTTGACAAGAATTTAAAGCTGTTACCCGACATTGTGAAACGTGATCCTTTGTAGTTAGAAATACACAAAACTTTTTAAGTGTGATCCTCTGAAATGATAGTACAGATGCTACAATATTACAAACAATAAAGTTACCATTATTGAGAGCAGAATGGACCAAACAGGCATGTAATTTGGAATGAATGATCTCATTAACATACAGTGAGGTTCCGGTAGCAAAACTGAACAAATAGATACATCACCTATTCACAGCAATATAACACCAAAACTTTACACAAACGTCACTTGGTAAAAAAACATTAATTCTTATAGAATATCCAATACAGAGGGAGGAGGCTGGGACTCGTACTACTAGGTGCCCCATTGTGATTCCAACGAATGGTAGATATACAATGTCAGTGCACAGACATTCTGATTTACAAAGTAAAATCTCCTTAAAATGTCTTATCAAAAGCAAGCAATTCGAGGAGGCAATAGCCATTACTTAAGCATCTATACCGTGCAGCACAACTTCAAAAGTTCCAATCAGTGGCATTCAATGACTGCGTCTGGGGATTCCCCATGCTGTCAGGGGCACAAGTGTCTTCAGCACGTCACACTGACGGTCCAATACCAGCGATTTATCTCCTGGACAGTAAGTTCACCTTAGGAATGGAACTGCGACCTGACTGGGAAAACCAGACCAGCCTCCCACGAGGAAAGGGTTAATGATTACAGCAATGTTTACACCACGATGGCTGAAATCAATTAAGCAGTGATAGTAACAAAGAGAGGTTATTCTTCAGCAATGTGTTGATGACCTAACAGGGCAGTCAAGATCATTGTCACTGACTGGAGGAACCTCATACATGGTTTTTCCTGCCTTGTCACAGTAGGTAAACAGACTTGCACAGATCATTAGCACAATGACCTGTCTCCATTCAGTTTTTATGAACTTTTGAAGTTATGGCTGCACACAAATGTACAATATGTAGTCAAGATGCCACAAATATTACCACGATATAAAAAATACGTTGTATTCCATTATTCTTTGATCAGTATCAAAGAACAAGGAAATACAAGGATGAAGCTATTGATGCTAGGTGCAAACTTAGAAGGGCAAGCCAAACTTCCCACTGGAAAATTTCAAGGAAAATATTTTTCCAAAGAGTTCAACAATTTTCTCATGTCTTCAGGAACTAAAATTGTTTTTCCCATAAAATGATCTGCAATTTTGGCTAAGTTCATGAATAGAAATCCTGAATATTTCAGTTTTGACAAAGTCAACCAATTTTTCTTAGTGGTTGCACCACAAGTTGCTCAATCCTCAAGACCTCAGGTGTGGAGGTCCTGATGAAGACTTTAAAACTCAGGTCCCCCATTACAAGATTATGGGCAATTAATTCACAGCACTGATTGAACAGCAGTCCATTCTGAAAACCAGTGCAAAAATCAAGTCACAAAATGTACACTTATTTACACACCATAATTCGGAAAGTCTCATCACTGCCAAGGAAAAGCATCCCCAAGTCTACACCTAGCATATTTAGAATGAATTGGGCCAAAACCATGTATTAGGGACATTACCAACATTAGAATATACTATGAACCTATGCACATATATCCATACATTTGAACTATTGACTTAATGCATCCATTACGTGTGTCGACATCTGATGGCTTGAAATTCTCCACACCTCACCAATGATACTCATGGTCTCGTAACTGCACCAACGCTGGCGGCAATTCCCATCCTCCGCAACGGGAAAGAACGCTCTAATTATTTACAAGCACCTCACTGGTTAACCTATCCGCCATTTTCTCACGATTTGGATCAGTCGTCCCAGAATGCCTCAGTCACAACAGATGGTTCTCCTTCAAAGCCTTGCGTACCGCATGATAGATTGGCGAACGTCCAGCCGTTCCGTTCTCGGTGCAAATAGTCTGAATGCGTTGGATGTATGTGTCGAGGTTCTCGGGGGTCACCTGATTGAGAGATGTATCGCCATTGATCGGGAGATGGATACCTTCCAAACAGCGGACAAGGGTTGAACGCAAATTGCCCAGGTATTCCTCCAATGTTCGCGCCTTCTCTTCCATCAATTTCGTATCCTTCTCGTTCTGATAGAGGCGTGTCTCTAAACTGGCGACCTCCGAGCGTAGTTTGATATTCGATGCTTCGATTGTATGGTTGGCCTCTTGTAAATCGGCAATGTCCCGCTCTAAGTTTTTTAGCTCCTCCTCATTTTCAAGATCTGAAACAGTATGAAAACAGCAATCAGAATTTTCAGAATTTAAGCAATTTTTACAGACGAACCAATTCCATCACTATACTTCATCATATGGGCCCTTTTTAGAAACAATCTTGCAAAGATATTGGGCCGTATTCTAGAAGCTTCCTTAAGTGTAAGGTCGACCTTTAGCTATTGTTTGCAGCGTAGAACACAATAGATTAAGGTCGACCTTACAATTAAGGAAGCTTCTAGAATACGGCCCATTGTCGTGAATGTGTTGGTTCCATTGAATCTGCAATACTATGGTACCGGTATGCATTATTTTTAGAACCAACTATTTCTTTATCACTGGTGTGCACGGCAACAATGTTCCAACAATATACATCATGAGTATCAGCAAAATAATACACGGATATGAAATGGTCCATGGACCATGTGCTCACCTGTGTGAACGTACCAGAAGAACAAATGACAAACGTAAAATCGAAATGCTCCAGGCCGTGAGTTCCAGGGTCATGATTTACGGTCAAAATTTCAAGGTCAAAACATTCTAGCTTGAGAATTTATGACGTCGATTTTCCAAGACGGCTGCCTGGTAACCACTAATTGCATTCCAATTGGACAAAAATTTGCTCTACAGTACACATAGATGATCACACCATGTTAGAATAGGGCCATATAGCCATGAAACATGCCACTAAAATGGCTATATTTGGAACTTGAACTCTGTGACTGTAAAAAGTAGATCAAATCAAAAACTCTTTTCATAATGTCATGTATCCTCATTAGATACACCTCTGACAAACAATTGGAGACAATCCAGTTAACAGTTCAGGAGTTACTAGGCTTTGAGCTTTGGTTTTGGCCACCTGGTGGCCAAGCCAAGAATCGAATCGGACTGAATCTTGGTGTCATAGGTCATCTGGCATAGGGGTGTATACGTACCAAGTTTCAGGTCAATAGCCCAAGCACTTGCGAAACGTGCCACCAACAGGCAAAATTTTGAACTTTGACCTCTGTGACCTTGAAAAGTAGGTCAAACCAAAACTCCTTTATATATGTAATGTACCCTCAGCAGATTCACCTATGATAAAAATTTGGGGGTGATCCACTCATTAGTTCAGGAGTTATTGCACTTTTTGTGTTTTGAGTTTCTGCCACCTGGTGGCCACGCTAAGAGTCGAATCAGACCGAAACTTGGTGTACTAGGTCATCTGACATAGGGGTATATATGTACCAAGTTTCAGGTCAATAGCACCCGCGGTTACGAAACGTGCCACCAAAAGGAAAAATTTTGAACTTTGACCTCTGTGACCTTGAAAAGTAGGTCAAATCAAAAACCCGTTATATATGTTATGTATCCTCATTAGATACACCTATGATAAAAATTTGGAGATGATCATGTCATTAGTTCAGGAGTTATTGCACTTTTTGTGTTTTCAGTTTTAGCCACCTGGTGGCCAAGCCAAGAATCGAATCGGACCGAAACTTGTTGTCATAGGTCATATGACCTAGGGGTATATATGTACCAAGTTTCAGATCAATAGCCCCAGCGGTTACGAAACGTGCCCTGCTAACGGACGACGACGGACGACGACGACGACGACGACGACGGACGACGACGGACGACGGACGCACAACCATTGTATAAGCTCACCACAGGTGAGCTAACAAGAAAAGGTGTCCTCGTTGAATCTGATGTGAAACAACAATTAGATAAGATCAATTTCACAAGCAATTATTTTGGATCATTGCCTCAGAAATTCCGGGAATTTAGGGGTGCTCACATGATCTTGTAGGAAGGTGAAAGTGAATCTTCCAACTAAATAAAGTACAAATCAACATGCGCACCTTGAAATTTCCTGGCATTCAACAGGAGCCAGAAAGATGCTCATGGAACTGATACAGGTAGATACCAGAAGATACAGCGTGCAAGGGGCAAAGGAAGACAACGAATCATTTGGGATAACACTCCATGATAAGATCTCAAGAATCCAGGATTTTTGCGAGGGACAAATGAAAGGTAACAGTTCAGCTAGGACTGAGGTTCATCCATTTCCCAAATTTGTCAAATGTTCTGTATAAGTAAATAGTACAAGGTGTCCAAAACACTCACACATACTATGTTCATTCAAAGATGGCCAATGACAGAAAAAGGAAAGGTCATACACCCACACAAGAACATAAAACCCACTAAGTCCACAAGCTAGGCACAGTGAAAATAAAATCACACCTATAACAACATCGATAAGGAAACATAAAGGGAATATTGAATTGACATGCGCAGCGAAATAAAAGTGAAGCCAAAATAATACGGTACCAATGCCACATAAGCTAACACCAAAATAATTTTTCCTTGGGACTACAACCAACAAATTCTTACTTTGGCCTGCCTGGACTTTACTATGTAACAGGTTAAGCTCCTCACTTGTTAATTTGGCTTTTTTCATGGCTTGGGTGGCACGCGGGCAACCCGACAAACTTCGATGTGATAAAAAACTGCCATTTGCATGGCCTGAGCCATCACAGCCCGGCGTTGGACACCTAAGAATGAAGGCATGGATTAGATTAGATTCTGCTAGGCTGATCCTGAAAGTAATGGTTGACAGGTATGTCCACGAGACCTGGAACTAACCACTGTTAACGGTGAAAAAAAATTTTTCATGGTAAAAAACTCTCTTTAACAGGATGCAGGTTGTGTTTCAGCCAACTTTCCAGTCTGGATAGATTTGAGTAGATTACCAGATTCTGCAACCTCAAACGACGGATGGGTATAAAAGGCTACTTTTCTGCACGTGCACGGTTTCATCCTGATCAACGACACTGCATTGTGAATGGCTTGAACTCATCACACCATTCTTAGTGTCGTAATTGGGATCCATCGCTTTTCTAACTTCCCCAGTTCTCCGACCATCAAACACTTAGCAATGTTGACCTTGACAAGAGCAATGCTTCTGCTTCAAATGCATCTCTAACTTGTTCCTTCCTTCATCAAACCCAATGGCAACCGCAGACAACACATGTACAGACATTAAATTTCTCAAAGAACCAATGAGTGGTCATTCTGAAATCCTTGGATACCTCTTTCTAATTCTACATTCATATATTTATCACACACAGCAAAGAAACAAGTCTTCACAGTTCTAACCCCTATAATGTTGTACACCAGAGTCTCAGCGTGCATACCTCTCTTTTATCAGCTGAGCCCAAACTAGAATAGCCAGGGATTTCAGATCACCAGACTTCGACTCAAAGCAAATGCAGAGATATGGTCAGAAATAGTGTCGAGAAGAAATCGAATGAGGCCAAAACATCGAACTATTACGAGACTGTACATGAAGCCTGCGAGATGCCATTAAGATGAAAGAAAGAATGTTCAGGTTAAACGGTGCAAAAATATTTGGCAGTGAATGCTCGTTCTATGAATCCATAAAATGTTGGTGGAAAAGTGATACTGGGCACAAGCAAATGCTTCATGATATCAGGAACATCTGTCATGTCTGTATATCACCAAGAATGACTCTGATTCTGATGAAACCTATCACCATGTCCGGTAAAATGGCTGATACGGAACTTTCGACTATTGTAGGAAGGTATCACTGCCATAGTAATCTATCGTCCCATGTCAATTGCTTATTGAAAGGAGTATTGTTCAGGACCACTAGGGCAGTGCTGCCATGTGTTGGCAATGAAGCCCCTCATTCGCACTTGTGGAAATACATCACAACAGCCATCTTTCTCGAAACAGAGTCATCCAGATGTATCTCCTACATCGCACCCCTTCTGCAGAAGGGAGGCAACAGCTGAGTGAAATGACCCGAGTCTCAGGACGCACAACAGCTGAAATGTCTGCAGCTTTGAAACCTGCCGGTGAAACTTGTAACAGTCCAACGCATCGAGGAGCAGGATCGGTCGAGGGCGAGTGTAAATCTAGAAACATATACCGTATTCATTCCATTTTGTAACTCTAGAAACATATATTCAACTTTGTCTCTAAAACTAAGTCTGCCTGTATCAGTGGTATAAGCTATGATGTCGCCACATCCACCGCAGTTCAATGAGACATGACTTTTTCCATGCGACATCACTCAACCATTGCAATATGGGGAGTAGGCGAAATGGGGGAGTTTTTGTAGGTGAAATGGCGATGCACCATTTCATGGGGTTGTACTGTACTGACATCGTTAACTTTTCTAAATGAACACTCATCCCAGACTGATTAACTTGTTGTAAACTATACATACATGCCTAACAAGAGAGACCTGGAAGTAAAACGAGGATTATTGCAACCACACACCCTGAAAACTCTCACCTCACTTATCGGGGCATAGCATCCACCAGCGGCAGTTTCTACATCAACGTCTTTGGCACCGAGTGCTCCTACGAGAGCACGTAACTTGCCCAACATCCATGACAATTCTCAAACCAGCTATTCCTAACCAGATACCCCAAACCTGGTAACATTCATTGCCTCCTGCTCTTTTCCAGTTACCCATTTTGAAGGGTTGGATAATTTGAGAATTTCTCTCCGTTGCCATCTTCTTACACTGCTCATGCTCACATCACAGATGTTGCCACTGGCCATTATGGGCAAAGAACTCAGCCTCTTCAAAGGCACTACATAAGAGTTTTCCCATGCAAGTTGGCTCTCTATGGGCAACGCTGCTGAAGAAATCTACAGGCTGTTATTTGTGTCTTTGGTCTTAGCGAAAAGATTTACAGAAACCAACAATATATTGTGGATTGTCCAATAGCCAACTTGTGCAAGAAAACTCTGACGTAGAGAAGCACCTTAACTCCCCCAACTAATTCCAGGGAATAGTAGATGGTACTTACGTCAAGCCGTCCACTTTCATTGGTCGATTAAGGAATGTTGGCGTATCACTGATGATCGGCCCACTTGGCGTCGTCATCGATTGTTGTCTTTGTAATTTGTGCTTGTTGGCCAATGGACAACCGGACGCACTGCAAAAAGGACATTGTGATAGTAGAACAAAGGATCAGAGAGGAGACTTCAAATACACCTTCACGCTGTCAAATTATGTGTCGTAACCAAAGGATATGTGTAATATCTTTTGCATGAATGAAGCAAGCATTTATGCTAGCACATGAAAACTGGATGTCGTGGCAAATTTGGCTATAGCAGCAGTCACTGAACACAAACTGGGAACTGCAAATGCACTACCATCATCTACAATTTGTTGCTCTTCCATGCAACATGGTTGTCCTTTTTTGTGGTATGTACCGATTCGAATATTTCTAAATGTTTGACAGTAAACCAAGGAACCATTAACCAAATGAAGACCAGTATGATCAACCCACCAACCTGAAAATTGATAAGGAATGTTCCATGCATGCAGACATCTATACTTGACAACAGCAATTTGGGACAACCGTTAACTTTGAATACGGTATTTGAGAGAGCAATGTGGTGGGAACACAACGCGAGAAGGGTTACACAGTGATTCTCACTATCTGTATTAGTTTCCACCAATTTATAGGAGAGACCAGCAAAGCCATCTGTGAAGGACTGATTCTATGTAACAACACCAAAAATCCAGAGTCACCACAAAACACCACACACCAAGGTAAGATCCCGATCTCTCTTCTAATAATACAGAAGTGAACAAACAAAAGACATACACCAACAAATGAATCCACAAAGACGTGTTTAAGTTCCGGTCTCCTGCAGTGTGGTGGAAAGGGATAGGATACATGTACGCGTAAAGGATTCTTCACAAGCAAGCATATAAATGTTCTAAGCTTCCAAATCAAATGTTGACTGAGTTTGTTTCAAGTCGTGAGCAAATGACATGGGGCCCGTTTCATAAAGTTACTTTAAGCTAATGGTACCATTAACTTCAAAGTATTTTCCATTTGATTAAAGGTACCATTCACTTAAAGTCACTTTTTGAAACAGGCCCATTGTTTCCACCCTTTCAGCACCCCTTCCCACCCCACCCCACTACCACCACTGCCACCATCAAAGAGTTTCAGGGTGAAAAAGATGGGGTTGCGAAACTTTCATGAACTATTGTTGAAAGGCCATTTTTCATGAATAAACAGCATCCCCTTAGATTAGCATTCAGTGAATACCTGACATATGGCATAGCTCACTAGTTGCCAGCATCAATGATAAGTCAGGTCAGAAAGCATTTGCATTTTTAGTCAGCCTTGCACTCCAGCGCTCCCCCAAAATAACAAGAAGTTTCGAATCTGCATGTGAAGAATCTCGCAGCTAACACCAGCGTGCCACACCAATAAAACCAAAATGACATTTATTATCCTCGGTACCTGCGGTGCGACAGATATTTGCCCGTCACATGACCCGTCCCGTCACATCCTGGCACTGGACACCTGTGATCCAGACAGCGTTAACGGTAAACAGAAACACACATGAGATAAGGACGCAACGAAACAAACATTCGGTCGTACGGATCATAAGATTAGTTGGCTCAACGTCCTAAAGACGCTCTCGAATTGATCAATCTTTTACATATGTGTGGCGGTCTAGGAAAACCCGTCGGATGTCACTGAATGATCAACAAGGGATCTCAGATTGCCTGTGCATTGACCTGCTACTGTTTACCTGTTACGTAGTACATTTCAGCAATTGAAATGTGCGGGTTCACCAAGGCCATTAACACTTTGCTCAAACACGAGACCTGATGGGTTTTCCTAGACCGCCTCACATATGTAGGCCCCTCTCCGAACTGATGGACCTTTTGCAAAGACAAGGCCAGTTGATAAAGTACGACTGCAAATATCTCCAAGGCACCTGAAAGTTTCCGCAAAAAAGTTATTGCTTAGCTTTGATTATGAAGGACTTTGGACTCCAGATGAAAGCCAAGGGGCCGTATTCTAGAAGCTTCCTTAACTCTAAGGTTTACCTTTAGCTATTGTTTGCAGGGCAGAATACAAAAGCTCAAAGTAGACCTTACAGTTAAGGAGGCTTCTAGAATACGGACCTATGGGTTTCCTGTAAAGGAAAATGACAACACTGAGATAGCAAATAGATAACACACCTTAGAGGTTCCGCATCCTCCCCGAGCTTTTTGGGCTTGTTTGCCCGTGGGCAACCTGATAAACTCCTGTGTGATGCATAGTTACCCGTAACGTGACCGGAACCATCACAGCCCGGGGTTGGGCACCTAAGGGTGAGAAAAATGTCAGGTTAGTAGTGTTATCTGTTAGGAGAGCCAGGATGGGAATCTTAAGAGTATCTGAGTTATGCCCGTGTCACACTGTCCCGAAATTAGACACCCGATGGCCACACGAATACGGAATTTTGCGTGAAGCTGGCCCCGAAGTCAACTTCCAGAATCTTGCAAATTTTCGATCCCAACCGGGGTCTTCTTCAGGCTGGCACTTATCAGTAAGATTTCGAAAAGTTTCCATTAATTCGTATGGCCATCGGGTGTCAACTTCGGGACAGTGTGACATGGGCATTAAGAGATGATGCCGTGATTGCCTCATAAGTACAATTGGCATAAACAACAAACTATGACATTCGAAGTCCTCTGGAAGTTTCTGCTCCAGATGAGAAGTTTCTCGTGCGACTTGGTTCCCAATTGACAGTTCACCATTGTTGGTTTCCTTATGATGTAGGTCAATAACTGGAGTTTTATCAAGCTGAGTTGCCCACAGAGAGTCAACTCACACAAGAAAACTCTCACATGTGAGGCACCTCTAAACCTTCCACAAGAGAAAGTTTCCAACCAGTGTGAAACACAACATATTCAAAACCTCCACGATTGTCTTGGTGATGACGGGTCACAAAACAAAAGTACAACATCTAGACTAGAAAGTAGAAACTCACGTCTGTTGTGTCCGCGAAGAGTCATCCAGAAGCCGAGGAAACGAACCACTGCAGAGTAAAAGGGGTATCAATGTTATAGTAAGAAGGTAAGTCAAGGGAGGTAAGTAGCATGAGCACCAATAGGGAAGATGCACAGAACATTCCATCGTCTTGATTGCTGCACGAAATCTCAAGCTCAATGCCAAGCAGTATGGAATACCAATCCCACCTCTCGAACCGCATTTTCCCATTCATGTATGAAGTCTTTTGCTGGAGGACATTTTGTCCATGGTCTTTTTTTCCCAAGACAATCATCCCCACAACTTTTCGTCCCTGAATATTTCATCCCCTGCGACATTTTGTACTGGGATATTTTGTCCCCAAGGACATGTCCTCCCATGGTCGTCTGCAGGTTGCTCATCTCTTATAAATACATGTAGCTGAGTAAACCTTGATCGTAATGGGAGAAGTGTTCTTCAAGAACTTTCTCTAAGAGACTCCTTCAGTCTAGCCAAATAACGGATCAGGTAGGAATGGTGGTCAAAGGACAATTCGTCCCCAGATAATTCGTCCCTAGGGCAATTCGTCCCCTAGGACAATCCCCATGGACAATTCGTGGTACAGGCAGGAATGACATGAAACTGTACATGCAATTGCAGATTCGATGTTTTGAGCAACCGTAACAGGATGTGGACCTCGCATTACTTTCCTGGGGCAGAGAGAGAGTAAAAGTTTCTAAAAGGTTCTGGCCATTCCCAAGTCCATAAGGAGTAACCATTGTGAAACCCTCTGTTTCCAACGAGCATGAAACTGCAACCACACCATGGCTACTGAATAACATCAGCTACCAATCAAAAGGTAACATTCAGCACCACCGAGTTAAAATGCTTCGGCAGGACATACCGGGTGAGTTATCAGCAAAAGTGTCAAAACGATTCTCGCGTTTCCACTTCAATTTGAAATAAGTCATCTAACTTTTGGCCCACCACATTCCAACACCAATCAAAAGGGGTAAACTAACAGTGCAGCCAATAGGAGAGGAACATAAAAAAAGATAAATAATCTGTAAATCTATATCTATATCATGCATGAGCACATGTACAGTAGGAATGACACTAGTTTGGATTTGAACTCATTACACCGGGTTTTTTCTAAAGCATCACAGCATCACGACTGGCTGCTGTAGGGACACCCCCCGGGAAAAATCCCAGGATCCGTGAGACACACATCTAGGGGCTAACTACAGGCAGAGAGGGATTGAAGTTTCGTTACTAACTTCCGCTCAAGACACGCCTGGATTAACGCACGATCGGCATTCGGACAGCCGGAAACACTTCGATGTGTAGCGAAGTTCCCAGACACATGACCCATCCCGTCACAGCCAGGGGTCGGACAGGCCAACAACTCTTTCCGCATTTGTTTAGAGAACGCGCTGTCACAAAATAAGCTTGTAGTACTCGAAGAAGGTATTGGTGCCTTGAGGAGAGGCAGTCGTGGACTAGATGTGTCTGGAGACCTATAGAGAAGAACAGGACATAAGAAGTATCCCAATGCTGTTCAGCCACCAAACTTGATCACTAAATTTTCTGATTTGAAATAGTACACTAGGGGAACAGAAAACATCAGGCGCTGATTTTCAGCCTTGTAGAAATCATCTGATGCTGTGACAGGCTGTTCGAAACATCAGCACGCTCTCTCCACTACATCAGAATAAAGCCACTCAAGGCCCCAGATATTTCACACAACACCCTTCTTCAGACACTTTCTGAAGTTCCAAACATGGGCACCCTTGCACTCACGACTGAAAGAATGAAAGTAATGTATGCCTCTCCTGTTCCACACTGAAAGCAAAGAGAATAATGCCAACCAAACTTCTTCAGTTTGACTCTGTTCAGGACAAAAAGGAGAATGTTTGAGACTTTCGGGGGAGCCTGAATGGGGATGAATGCAAGAATATGGCATGGATAGGTATGAATTTCATAGAATGAACCTACCTTTGAGGGCTGTAATGAAGGGTTAAGGAGATAAATTTGAAATAGAAGTGGGACATGCTTACCCATCATGCTTTGGTGACAACGACAGCTGTGCAGGAGGTGGCGTCATAGTCGTCGGTGTCATGGCATCAGAGGAGGACATCTGCGAACAAGTCTCCAGACTTGAACTCGTCCGTATCGTCGGAATGTTGAGCGATGCAACATTAGAACATGGAATCTGCGGACCTGGTGGCCCCTCCTGTGGACTCGGAATATGCAGCGCCGATGATGCCTCAATAGCCATGTGATCGAGCATAGGTTTCACATCCATTCCTGGAGCCTTTTTCGAAAAGTCGACCGGCTCCATCTGGTCCGAAGACACCGACATGCTACGTGGTATATTCAACAGTGTCTTTTTACACGGTTTCATACTAAGGTCCAGGGTCTCACTTTTCTCACCACAAGGACTTGGCACCTCCCTTTTCGATAAGTTAATCGGTTGTGGATCAAAACGATATTGTGGCTTAAAATGCGGCCGTTTACTCAAAATATTCGGCCGATCAATTCCGCAGTCTTTTGGCTGTTGCTGTTGCTGTTGTTGTTGTTGTGCTGGTGCTGATGCTGGTGGTTTCTGTGGTGGCTTTTGTAAAATACTACCAGTGGCCTTAGCAACGTATGTAGGTGTCTGAAAGTCTGATGGTAGTCGGTTGTACTTCTCCAATTCTTTTGCAAGGTTCGTGCGAGGTGTCTGCGGGGCGATGTATGACGGGTACTCATAGCTTGCTAGGTCCAGTTGTTTTGTAACAATCATTGGTCGCAGGACACGGTCACTTGCTGCAATAAGAAGAGAAGTGTGTTGATACCAATCCATCCTGGGAGCATGATGAACGGGTAAGGCCTTGAAAAGGCCACAGTGCAGTAATATTACAGCCTCTGACTCAGGGTGGAAGTGGAACACACTTCCTTTACCAAATTTGATTCCACAACACTTCAGTCTAAAGCAATTTATCATAGCGCCATGGTCAGAATGGTGGAACTGCTATCAAATATGGTGTAATGCATTTGCTTGAAATCAAATGAAATCGCTAAAAGTCATCTAAGTTACACATCCAACCTCTGGAACAGAATCCCCCAAATCAAACCTGGTTTTCACTAATGCTGTCAACAGCAGCTGATACTTCAAGATGCAAAAGTCAGGAACTTTGAGGAAATCAATATAATGTTTTCATTTTGTTCCCAACTTAGGCAGTTAGAACGTTAACCGGCACTCCACTGCTAGTGTGAAGACTAACATTGCCAGGCAACCCAATTTTGTAGCATTTCAGTTCAGCCTCCAAATCAAAAGTGTGTCAATGGTCTCACAACCAGCTTCCCTTGATGGACCATGCAACAGCACAATCAAGGACTTATGGTCATCACATTTTGACACCAAGAACAAAAAGAAGACAGAAGGGCAGAGGGTGTTATCCACACCACGAAGTGTAGGTGCAAGACAGCGACATCAAGTGGACGAAATACAAACCACTCTTAGTGTGTTCCTTTTTGAGAATTTGTTGGGCGGCCATTGTCATCATCTGTTGGTCATTACACGCAACCATCACCGCTTTCTTGGGGTCTTGTTTGCTTGGTACTAACACCAGGTGAACTCCTACATGTAACACAACGAAACTCAAAAATAAACAACAGCCACAACAAAAATCATGCCACAAACCACTACTAGGACTTAAGGTATCTAATCGCAAAGATTACAGGCACCTCATAGTGCTGGGAGTCTCTCTCTCATGTTGCAGGTCTTGGGTTCAATTCCCACCAGAATCTTGATCACTTCCAATTCGTCTTGCTGTGTGTACTACTAATTCAGATATCAAGAGTGATATCTTTACTACCTTACAGAATGTTTGGAAAAAGAATCCCATACCAAAGGATTACTACTGTTTAAAGTTGTTTACTACTGTTTTCTTATGAGTTGAAACAAATTTTTTTCAATAGAATACATTTTTCATAAATCATACAGATATCTTTGATGACGAAATCTCGCTCCCAGCAGAGCAGCAAAAAATCCCAGATAAATAATACATTAATCCAAAACTACGTTCACTGCTGTGGTAGGTGGATGTTATAACATCAACAACACAAAATTTCTGAGTGAGACACAGCTGTTCATTTCACAATCTTGATTAGATACCTTAAGGTAAAAAAAAATTATAACAAAATCAACAAGAAATGAAATAAAATGAAAGACACACCACACTACAAAACCATACCAATAAACTTGATGCTGAGCAGAAATGCATCAGATCAGTTAGATTCCCTGACTAAAACCCCATTTTCATCTTATGATGTTAGTTACAGGAAAACAATTCTGTCCCCAACTTGCGCTGAATAGGTAGGAATATGTGAATTTATAAACCAATCTTCCTAATTAGCCCATATCGGAGAATTAGCCCATATCGAAGAATCTTCCGGAACATAGTGGAAGATCTTTGTTTCAGATGCGTGTTTGAGCCTCCGAAAGTTTTTCATCAAGTATTAGACCATTATGATTTTGTATGCCTCACATATGCATGTTTATCATTTTTGTGAGAGGCCCTACTTTATGTATGGAAATAGCCAAGTTGCCATTATTGCAAGTCTGAGGAGATCTCCAAGCCTCCTTAATCATGATTCATTTAATGGTGGGAAAACACTACATGTTGTCCACAGGACTACAGAACAATCCATCAGCTGATCAACATTCTACCACCTACCAACCCCAAGGGTGGGATAGAGACACCGAAGAGGAGATACCCCTGTTCACCATGACAAGATGACCAATAAAGATGGATTTACACTTCGATCGTGCATCATCAAACATCGCGTGGTAGACAAGGGTTTACCTCAATAACCTGTGATTACGAAAATCAGCCACAACTGACCTTTGAACATAGGTGGTCGTCAGTTGTCAACAACAATTTCAACAATTAAGTTCTTTTCTTTCATTAGCCCTTGTTACACTACATAAAAAACCCGTGTCGAACCCGGGTTTTTTCTGTCCACACCTGTTAAAAATGCGGTGTAATAATCCCCTCTGAGCTCGAACTGTTTTTGGAGGGCTTAATTCAGGTCCCCGTCACAAAATTTGAGTACTGTTCACCAGCACCAGGCCTCAGGAGGGATTTTTCAGAGCCGGGCTAGACCCGGGTGTCAAAAAACCCGGGGATTTCTATGTAGTGTAACCACGGCTTATATCATGGTGAACAAAGACATCTTCACAAAACCAACCCGATAAACAGAGATAAACTCAACACCAAAATTTGAAAAACACCAAGAAACAAAGCCAGTAACAGTTACACCATTGAACTACATTACCAGTCAAGGTGAAGACTGGACACTCCACATTATAAACAATGTGAAGATGGCTAAATCACACCTCAACCAGTGATGCAGTTTCATTTTAAAGCATGTCACTTACAAACTTTTCTTAGGTCAAGCTCTTCTGTGGAAAGATAAAGGTCTAGCTCTTCAATAGGTTGGCTTTATCAAAATTAGCCAACTTTACAAGGACTCAAGTTTAAGATGAATGTCTGTGGTCTTTGAGATCATGCAAAGAGGCAGCTGTCTGCAGGCCAAGGCCTACAAGGGTAGGCCTACACCCTCAACCAATGAAGTTGCGGGCTTTTGAAATTATCGATTTTCGGACATATGAAGTTCTAAAAATGGTCCATGGACCATGTGCTCACTGGGTTGGACATAATAGTCTAATGACAGAGGGAGGTACATATCAGTTATGAGCATCTGGGTCAAGTCATTCCCATGTAGGACTTATTTTGATGATTTTTGGGTTGTTATGCCACCTGGCGCCCATATTGGATGTCCGATCGGGCTGGAACTTCACATGCACATAAAGGTCATCTGCAGGGGGCCACATAGCACATTGGAGCGCTTTGGGGCAAGTCGTTCCTGAGTTACAGCACTTTGATGATTTTTGGGTTACGCCACCTGGCAGCCATATTGGATGTTCGACCCGACCGAAACTTCACATGGACATAAAGGTCATCTGCAGGGGGCCACATAGCATAATGGAGCACTTTGGGTTAAGGCATTCCTGAGTTACAGCACTTTGATTATTTTTGGGTTACGCCACCTGGTGGCCATGTTTGAAGTCAAATCAGGCCAAAATTTGACATGCATGTAAAGGTCATCTAGATGGAGGTAAATATCAAATTTGAGCACTCTGCGTCAAGCCGTTCCCGAGTAATAGCACTTACTTGATTTTCAGGTTACGCCACCTGGCGGCCATACTGGATGTCCAATCGGGCCGAAACTTTGTATTTTTAAAGGTACCCCTCCAATGCATGTTTATGCAAGATATGAAGTTGCTCGGTGAAATAATGACAAACTGTGGCAGGTTCGTCACTTTTGTCGAACTTTGACCTCTGTGACCTTGAAAAGTAGGTCAAATCAAAAACCCGTTATATATGTTATGTATCCTTATTAGCTACACCTCTGATAAAAATCTGAAGACGATCTAGTCATTAGTTCAGGAGTTATTGCACTTTTTGTGTTTTTGGTTTGCGCCACCTGGTGGCCAAACTGGGAGTCGAATCGGACCGAAACTTGGTGTCGTGGGTCACCTGACCTAGGGGTATATATGTACCAAGTTTCAGATCAATAGCTCCAGCGGTTACGAAACGTGCCCTGCTAACGGACAACGACGACGACGACGGACGCATCACCATTGTAATAGCTCACCCAGTGAGCTAACAAGCCCAATACCTATGAGCACGTCAGGAGACCCTCAAAGCAAGCTTGGTATAACACTGGTTTGGACAAAAATTCATGGACAAAATGCACTCAAAAAAATCCACTTCATTTGTGAGAAATTCATTTCCCCGGTTTGATCTCAATATTTTTTCTCAAGATACTCATCAGATAACATCAATCAGTAACAAAAGCATGCATTACTTAACCATTAGCAATGATTATGTTGCTACTCTAGCACACACAGAAAATCATGCAGTTCTGTTTAGAATGATTCACCAATTAGCAGTAGCATTGTATCACATTGATTAACAAGTAGGTACTGTTATATCATTAATCATTCTCGTTCCACAGAATCCGTTAATGATACCAGGAGCACAACCAGCAGATTGAACAGATAGATAAATCCACTTCACAAAACACAGTAACATTTCTTGTAGAGGGAGTCCAAAATAATTCAAAGGCAACAATTTTCTAGGACGTACATCAGAGTTGAACAGTCAGTCACCAGATAAAACAAATCAATCATGGTTGTTATTTCTCCATTTCAGAACCGCAGATGAAGGTGCTCCTCCATGCAATACTTGGTTCTCTATGGGCAACTCAACCATAGAAAGCTATGGGCAGTGATTGGTGTCATTGTTCCAGGTGTAAGCCATAAGAAAACGAACAATGGTGAACTACAGTATGTTGTACAATTGACCTACATGTACCTTTATCTGCGTACCATTCGCATACGTTGCGCGGAATGTACGCTTCAGTTCACTGCGTATGGTACAGGCACGTCACGTGTCTCTTCTGCACCACGTCCGCGCACCATGGGGGAATGACGTTACATCTTCACTGCGTGCCTTCCATGATTGGCGTGTGATGTCCGCAGAAGATACGAGGACGGTACGCTCATGACGCTGCATGTGGTACGCGGATGGTGTGCGTCACGGAAGGGAGGTCAATTGTGCAATGTACCGGTATTGTACCTATTGACAGCCAACACGCACAAGAAAACTCTCGCATGAAGGAGCACTTCAGGAAATTCTGTTTATCCTTTTGAGAACTGCACAGAACAATTTTTAACTCAGAAAAGCAAAACCACACGACACAGAAATCATTTTGAGCAGAAACATAGCATGTTTCTCTCCATGGGTCATATTCTTACCTGATTTTGTCTGCGCTTTCTGTGACACCAGCTTCCCCATGGCAGCAATGGGACAACCAGATAAACTGAAACAAAAACAATATCACTATAGTGATAGCAAATATCATTTGAAGTTCGAACAGAGGTGACATGTGAAGTGCATGTATTACATGATTTCCAAGTTCACAGAAAGCCACTTGGCTGTTTGTCTTATGACTTGGGGGTCCACAGACTTTAGCACGAACTGATGATTAGGAGGAAGGCCAACACCAAACATATATTCTTCTTTCATGCCTGAACTTTCAGTCTGTTTGAAATGAAGCACTGTTGAAAACTACCACACAAGCCTAAACTACGAACGTGTCACTTCAGAGAACCAAGCCTGCCATTAAGTACTCAGCCTGTGAAAACAGAAGTACCTGCAACAATCTCATTTTCAAAACGTACCTTCGATGAGAATTCCTGTTACTGTTGACATGCCCCCGACCATTGCAACCAGGAGTCGGACATCTAAGTATATGATCATGCATTGCCAGAACTGAAGCCATAAAAAAGAGAAATCTCATTAGCAAAATGTACATGAACTGCAGGATGTGGGCATTCACTTTAAACTGCTCACAAACTGAGTCATATCAGTGTTAGACCAAGTTCATTTTTATATGTTTAGGTAAAATTTCTAACTCATAGGAATAGCACGATTGCAAATGCAGCAACTATGGAGGTGGCACTACAATTCAAACTTTGAACTCTGGCCTTCAAGGTGCTTGCCACTGAAGGTTCAACAACCTACCTTCTGGAGAGACTTTGTCTTTCCTTGGACAACCAGATAAACTGAAAGAACAAATCATGCATTGAAAAGATGAAACTATTCAGGTTCAATGGCAACCACATTGGAGAAATCCTGTTTTTTTCGTAAACACCCCCAGTATTGTTTGATGACTACATGTAGATATAATGCAACGAATTGGTGCTTTCACTACTAACAAAACAATATTTTAAACACACCCAACTTTCACGAACATCACCGACACCAAATACATGTTCTAGAAGGATTTACAGGTTTTTAGGAACATACCTCCTATGGTGGCTGTACAATCCAGTGACATGTCCCGTGCCATCACAGCCAGGAGTAGGACACTTAGCACCGTCGGAAACATGAACGACGTCTGAAACAAGAACAACGTCAACATTACTAAGATTTTCGACACCAGCAGCGAAAAAGACCAAATACAATTTGTACTTCTACTCATCCTATTCAAGAAAGTTGCACATTATATTCAAGAGAGATAAAAGTATGAAAGCCACTTAAATTTGTCTTTATTTCCAAGCTTTCACTTTCAGCTTACTCTAGTTCCCTCATCCCCATTCTTACTGGTTCATCTGGTCCTTCCCAGATGGCATCACCGCAATGTGTGACAACCGTTCCAACTGTGAAACAAAATCTTACCTGTAGAAAGAGTAGATGAAGCAGATGTCATCTTGTCATTCATCAGCTCGCTATCACTCTCATCAACCGAACTGGACCACTCAGCAAGAACTGTATACGGTGATTCCTCGTTATTATTTTCATCATCATTGCTGTTCTCGGACTGTCCAGTCATCGGTCCTCGACTGTCATGCTCACTGACTGATACAATCCTATCACCATGCGATGTATGGTCCACCACCAAGTTATTCTGCTGAAGCAGCAGCTCTGATGAACCTGTCATCTGCTGTCCCATCCCACTGCCTATTTGTGGAATGCTATTACTCGCTATCGATTGCGCCATCCTAATTTGAGGTACCGACATCATCGGCACAGATGACGTCACTGGCATATCCTGAATTCCTTGCGACACAGTTACATCAGGTACCGATTGTGCTATCGACATTTGTGGTATAGAGGGAGCTTGGCAAAAGTTTGGTATAGACTGAGCAGCACTATCAGGGAGAGTAATCTGAGAATGTGGTAATGTCTGATCGTTAGTGATCTGTGGAAGAGAGGCAGTCAGAGTCATAGGCGTTGGAGCAATACTCACGTGCTGTACATGGGCTTGCGCAACGCTAACCTGCGGCAGTGAGGAATTTGATGCTGGTTGCGCCACAGTAATGTGCTGTATTGACTGCGGAATAGTAACCTGCGACATCACAGCTTGCGGTATTGTCTGTACACTTTGCGGGAGCGGCTGAGAGACACTAACCCCAGGCGGTAGCGCCTGAGTCATGGTTACTCCGTGCTGAAGGGTCTGAGCGACACTGACCCCTTGCTGGAGTGTCTGCCCCATGCCAATTCCCTGAGGAAGCGTCTGGGCCACACTAACTCCCTGAGGTAAAGTCTGGGCCATACTCATAGCCTGCGGCATCATTTGTGAGACAGCTACCATCTGTTGCAATTGCGTCATCTGAGGCAGTGAGAAAGTGTGTGAAACCTGTGGCAACGTCACCATTTGAACTTCAGCTGCTTGTGGCGTCACGAGCATTTGCTGTGGAACAGAGACTGTTTCTGGCAGCTGGACAATCTGAGGCTGAGGTTCAAGAATTCGTTGTTCTACAACTGGCTGCTGGTCTACCATCTGCGTCTGGGACTCAGTAATCCCTGGCGACATGACTTGAGATTGTGGAGTCATAACCTGAGACTGGGGAGTCATTACTTGAGACTGCGGAGTCAGGACTTGAGACTGAGGAGTCATCACTTGTGACTGTGGCGTCATTACTTGAGACTGCGGGGTCATAACTTGTGGTGACATGACCTGAGATTGCGGAGTCATAACATGTGACTGTGGAGACAAGACTTGGGATTGCGATGTCATGACTTGCGACTGAGGGCTCACAACTGGAGACTGCTGAGTCATAACTTGCGCTTGTGGACTCAAAACCTGCGACTGCGGTGTCATGACCTGTGGCGATGACATACCCTGAGGTTGCACCGGTGCCTCTACAACCTGTGACAACTGCTCAACAACCGCTGGAACAGCAGTGTGCGGCACGATAAGAATTTGAGATACCGGCAGTTGTTCAGACACTGGTGGCGGTTGCATTTCTAAGACCTGCATCTGGGGGTCAACCGGCACAGGTATTGTAGCCACAGGTTGAAGAACAGGTTCCACTTGTGCTGCCATCTGCATCTCACCGGGATGTGGAGACAGTTCTGGAACCTGTTCCCCTGCATCAGCATTCGCCGTCTCCATCACTTCAGCCTCCGGTTTAATCACTTCCAATTTTGGCAAGTCATCATCGACATTCCTGGCCTCGCTCTGTTCAACAGTTGAGGCAACGAATTCAATCTGTTCGAGTTGTTTTTCCATGTCATCAGGCGTCACAGCAACACCGTCCGTCTCCTCGCCCTGAACGACCGGTATTTGCTCCTCCTTGAGCTCACACTCATTTCCTGATGCACTTTCCTCATCTGCAACCACAACCTCCTCCTCCTGTTCTTCAGCATTCGGTTCATCAGCCCGCGACTGAATATTCGCACACTGCTGCTCAATCTTCAGGAGATTTTCCACATCATCCATAGGAGTCGCCACTACACCACCGTCATCGTTAACAAATGCACTATCATCAGAATCACTATTCTCTTTCGATTTATCATCAAGCTTCAGATTATCAACATTACCTTCCACAGTCACCGTGCTATCAATTGCTTTCTGTAGATCAACAATCCTATCACCATCCACCACATCAACACCCTTTTCTCTCTTATCCTTCGGTCCCGCACTCATCGCCCTTTCCTTCCGTCGCCGTTCACGACTCCGTTTCCCACCCTCGTCCTTTCCAAACCAACCCCCGTAAGAATCAAACGGTGACTTATCGTCAAAGTCACCAGACAAACTGCGGAGAGCACGCTCCGTTTCAATAACCTCCTAAGCCCCCATCTGCAAACACGGACGACGACGGACGACGGACGACACACCATGAGAGAAGCTCACCTCACAGAGGTGAGCTAATAAGGCCAAAGCCCTGCCGTGGGAGGATGAAATGGAACCAAATGTCAAGGAATTCCAATAATTTTGTTTAATCATATAATTAACACAGCGCTTCTTTTTTGTCGAAGGTTGCGACTATATAGATCTACACTGAATACGGATACAACGGCTTCACGGCCGTGATCCTCAGTGAAGCCTTTGTTAACCAGCGTGTCCATATACTGTGTAGCTTTATGTAATCACAACCCGAGTAGAGGCTGTATGTATCACTACGTTTAAAACACCTGAGGCAGTTTGTACATCAGCTGTTTGTGTAGCTCGTATTCCTACAAACAAAGCTCAATAACTGGATTGCACGGATGAGAGCATTTGAATGAGTGATTTTCCAGTTCACTGAGACAAAAATATCGAATCACCGTGGTAATGACACAGTGACAGGTTATGAGTACAACACGATACGTGTATCAGTACGTTGAACTCGAGTAGTTGAATTGATAAAGTGCAGTTTTTAATGTTGGAGACTGATACAGATCGATATGAAACAACAACAAGGCATTGTAAAAACCTTGCAACTTTTCATCGCATGACCACCAATGACTGACTGGTGCACTGGAAACAACGGCACTGTCAGAATTGAGGTTAAAAAGTTAAAGTTTGGGTTTATAGTCTGATATCAACAACGGTGGAGGTGTCATCCAACTTTACACTTTAACCCCAGTCTATCCTGAAACCATTCAGTAGAACTCAGATGAGCTGCTCATTCAGCCCTACAATCCGAGCATTTCCGACCGGTACCCATTTATACACGTGGGTGGAGAGAGGCCAGTGAGGCAAAGAGACTTGCCCAAAGTCTCACGCCCAGTGGNCTCGAACTCCCCTTTAGGCCTACATTTTTTCATGCCTTCAATCATTCATTTCCATCCTTCTGTTCCTGTTCTGTTCTCGCCACCTTGGAACCCCCACCCTGTCCGCAAATTGTTTTACTGTTTCCCTATGTATCATAACAGAATGGGCCCGGGTACTTTGATAAAAGCGCCCTCCACCTTATCAGACACACAATTCGTGTGTAGGGGTTGATTCCATGCAACCCATCTTTATTTTCATAGCATATTATGCCCTTGATTCGATCAGTCCCTTAAAATCATCCTTCCCGTCTTTCCCCAAGCCTTTCAAAATTTCCATACTCTGCTTTCCTCCCTTTCTAACTTTCCCGCCTCTGATACGTTCAACAGCAAGTAATCAAATGAGGAAATGAGGTCATGTGGTGTATACGGCCTAATGTACCGTTCTTTTGGCGAGCATCAGAGACAATTAATGGGTTGCATGTCATGGTCTCGAAGCTAAAAATAAATTGCTCAGGTTGGGTAAAGAATTTGCTTTCAATTTCAAAATAAGTTTTAATTATTTTCTGTGCTTTAAAATTGTATAAACCAACACACTTGCCATGCCAGCAGCTCCATTGTATACTTGGCCAATCTGAAGGAATTCCTCGTTGCCCACTGTTTCTCTGATAAGAGGATTCTGCATCTATAGGCCATTCCAATGTGTTTGTAACAGGAATGGGGTCATCAGTCGGTAAGTCAAGACAACTGGGGAATCCCTCCACAGTGTATAAATAGAATTCCAGGTCACCAAAAGATTTCCCTGTCAAAACCATATTGGAACCAATTTTTTTCTGGTTTTTATTTGCTATAAACACAGACTGGTACCTGGCCAACACATCACACCACCATTCATTACTTGGATGCTGCCCAATCTCCAGAAGGAGCGAGACAAAAAATGAGCCTTCTCTCTTATAATATAGATTTCAGAAGGGCATGGTGCAAACTTTGTTAAAAGGGCACTTCAACCTAGAAAAGGCCACTTTTCATTCGCGACATTTCTTCTAACGAAATTTGAAAAGCTAAAAAGTTAAAAAGGTCTCTATAACTCCAGTTAACAGCCAATTTAAGCCAGTTTCTAAGGTGATATGACCAAGGGACCATGGCAAAGGGTCTGGGGGTACTAAAAACCTTTTAAAAAAAAAAAAATTTTTTTTTTAGGGGCATGGCGCCTTAGGGGGTTAAAAACGGCACAATGGCGCCCCCTTTTGGCGGCATGGCGCGGCGCCACTCTAAAATGGCCTAGATATAACACTGCCATTTCTACAGAGCCAATAATGACATATCGGTTAGTTTTCATAAAAGTTACATGTAGCAAATACTTTTACTTAGATATGCACAGTGAGGTCCAATGTAAATGCAATACAAAACTTGAAGTAAAGCATTTGCTAGCTTTTATGAATATCAGCCATAAACATAACCAACTACTATAAGACAGTGTTTCACGTAAGACGGGCGCAATCACGCTCGCGCCCCTGCACGCCTGAAAAATTGCGCTGAGGAGCTCAACTGACCACGCTCCTCGGCATCCTTGAAGTTCAGGCGCGATTGTGAACAGCTCTCCTTCACGAGTGTGAACAGCTCTCCTCGAGCCTTTGAGGAGCTCAACTGATTGAGCTCCTGCAGATTTCAAACGTGAAGCACTGATAAGAAACCATGTATGACAACACGAACACACGATTTCTTGTTTGCCTTTTTCACGAGGCACACTGTATACTCAACGTATCAAGAGATCAGTCATGCTCTCCAATCTTAATGAGATGGATGACGAGCTAAAAACACATTATCTGCTCACATAGCAGTGATGGTCGATACTGTGAGTGGGAGGCGGAGGATGGCTCATTCATGCCTTCATCTTCGTGCACAAAAATAGCGTCACACTTTTTTCACCATTTTTTTCTCTTTTCTTTCTACAGGCTCATGATTAGCAAATTAAACCCACAAATACGAAAATGACTAAAGGATTGCTTATGACACCTCTAGGGAAATTCTAACTTAAAAGACTATTTTGGAGCTGGATATGGCAAAAATGTCAACTAAATCATGCAAATGAATGGTTCTACAGTTGGCAATGACTGGTCATGCAGCACCTGCCAAAACACTTAAGCTCTTCCGCGTTGTAAATGAACTCTTAATACTGAGACTGCAGAGGAGGACTGAGGCATGGCATTTTAATAGCACAATCTTTTCACATGAATCTGCCAGAGGCTTGGATACATACGTTCGGAGTCTGGCGAATCTGCCAGTCATGCGGCCTCCTCCTTTACAACCTGATGGAGGACATCTGTAACCGAAGGAAAGCACAATGAACACAGGGTGAGGGGGAAGGCTTCTGGGGAGGGGTAACTAACAATATTAGCACACTCTGTCAAAGTATACAGGTAGGTATCCTTGTTTCGTAAATCTAATTCTTTCATGGTTGCATTTCACAACATCCTACACATCAATCCACGACTTAACCACTTCACTGATGAAATCTGCATCATTATGATGTAAGTAACGAGACGATGTCAGTGATTTTAAGCACACAATGGGTTATATGAATAAAGACTAGCAAATGCTTTTACTTGAATTTTGCAATACAAATGCACTAGGCAATGCTATATCTGAAATAAAAGCATTTGCTAGTCTTTATTCATATGACCCATTGCCAGGGACCAGGGTACATATTCATAACCATACTTAAGTCAAAGTGTGATACTTATCTTTTGTGTTGAACAAAAGATAAGTGTCACACTTAGACTTAGTTTTATGAATATGGGCCCAGAAATCAGGGCCGACTGCACAAAAAGTCTGATAGTGCTACCGGCACCAATCGGCAGTTAGTTATAACGCATTTTCCCATTAACTAAACTGCCGATAGGCACCGAAAGCACTATCGGACTTTCTGTGTGGTCAGCCTTGGTCTATTGTAGTGAAGTGGTGAAGAAATTCCACCGGCCACAGAACCCCCAGGTTGTTTGGTGCACTTGCATTTAGCATCATGCCCTAATGATGCCACCAACCCCAACAGGGACTCTGACGTAACACCAGACCACTTACATGCCTCAACAATTAACAGTTGGACGTAACGGCCCACCAAGCACTACCCATCCAAACCGCTCAACGTTGGCCCTTTCGGTTCAAAACGGTCATACCTTTTGAAAGCAACCCACCTATCCCCGACAGGTTTCACAAATCCTAGAGTACACATACATGTTAGTCATAAAGGAAGCGATATTGGAAAAAGACGAATGGTTCACCATGCCCACATGACTATCACTGGCTATTGGCGTTCTCGCTTTGAAATCTACCACATTCAGCACATCAATTCTTCTAGCCATGTACTAGGCCTTGTTTATACTTCATCTGGGCAAAAAACAGCATTTTTCCTCCCATCTGAGCTTGCTCCGATGTCTGATACCGGTAAGTTATAACCCAGGTGGCCTTAAATAGTTGGCTTGACAAAATGATAACCTGCATATTATTTCTTTGAATCAGTTCAACTTTTTTTCACAATGTTCAGAAAACTACATGTAGCAATTTTTACTCATGATGATCCAATTCCATGGAAATTCTATTTCCACGGCAATTATCCAGAATGTGAAAGAAATTTGCAAGTTGTTTAGTTTTAATAGTCCTGAAGATGCAGAGAGATTGTGACGTATCAAATTCTTCACCAAATTGAACAGAAGAATAGTTTTAAATGTACACATTTGACAGAGTGTGCATTCAAACCAACTCACCAAGTACCAGCGTCAAAAATTTGCACTCTAATTCTACTTGATGCTGAAGTTTTGTGAGCATTAAGGAAAATCTGTTAGATTAGGCAAAATGGACAACATATCTTCTAGTAATTCTTCATAAAGCTTACCAATTTGGCAAGATATTACAGTAGTTGGAAGAAGTTGTCCACAAATACGTGGCGTGGTACTCAATGAGCTGACACAAACTGGATTGCTAAAGGGTCTTGTTACTAGGGTGAGGTAGGGGCTTAGGAGTGGAATCTACTTTCTACAGGCAATGAATGTCAACCCTGGTTGATCCATCTGGGCTAGTATGGAGCTCTGTCTAACCACAAAAGCAACAATTGGATCATCTACCATGGTTTGAAAACTAAATTATAAAGAAAAGCAACACTCAGTTTTATTCAAAGAATCATACTAACCCTCCAAGGTCACAGGCAGGTTCAGCTTGCCCTTTGACTTTTTTCTTCTTGGAATCATTGTTCACCATAGATATCTGTAAACGAGAGATGCATGTTTAGTTAAACTTCTCTACAAAAATAGTGCCAATGGCACTGTGCCCGCTTGGCTTTTTAGCGCAGTGGTGGAAGGCATAAGCCACATCAGAATCATACAAGCCATATTTGACAATATCTGCCATTCTCGTAATTTCAGACAAACTTTGATGTCTGTGACCTTGAAAAGTAGGTCAAATAAAAAACTCGAGCAGTATGTTATATTGCCTTGTTAGATATACCTATAATAAAAAATCGATGAAGTTCCGTTGCTTTGTTCAGGAGAAAAAGCAGGTTTTGTGAGTTTGGCTTGGGCCTCCTGGTGGCAAAGTAAAGAATTAGATTTCACCGAAATTTTGTCAGGAAGTCACTACAAGCTAGAGGTAAATACATACAAAGTTTCAACACAATAGCTCGAACGATTATCAAAATATAGCCCTTTTAAGTTTTTCACAAAACGCCCCCTACCTACCAAAATAGGAATCGCATCGCACCCAAAATCGAACTTGACCTAAATTTTGAGGACATACACACCTGTGTGCAATTTGAAAATGATCCCTCAAAAACTGAAGGCGCTATCCATCTGACAAGGAAAAATTTGATATTTTCGTTTTGGCCCCCTAGTGGCGAAGACAAGAATCAGACTGCGCCAAAATTTCGTGTGCAAGTCACCACCAACTAGAGGTACATACATACAAAGTTTCATCACGATAGCTCAAGCCATTCTCAAAATACAGGCCTTTGAATTTTTTCAGAAAACGCCCCCTACTGGCCAAAGTAGAAATCGCATCGCACCCAAAATCGAACTTGACCTAGATTTTGTGGTCATACACACCCATATGCAATATGAAAATGATCCGTCAAAAACTGAAGGCGCTATCCATCTGACAAGGGAAAAGTTTACGGACGCACACACGCACGCACGCACGCACGACAGACCACCACTAAAGGCGCCAAGCACAGCATAAGCCCTTTTGGCCTATGGGCCAAGCGGGCTAATCAGAGAGCCCCAAGGCGACTTCCTCATTAAGCCATCAGCATGGCAATCTCGGCTAAGTCAGTCAGTTGAATCCATGGTTTTAACCACTTCGCTACAGAAATTTGCACCATTATGACATCAAGAAGTACGTGATGCCATATGGTTGCGTCAGGACATCATCATGGACCCGAATTCCGGTGGACCGTAATATGAAGTGGTCAACAGTCTCATCTGTCATATTCTGACATGTCTGAGTTTCAATGGACGATTCTCGACGATTCTCATGATTGGCACACTTCCGCCAAAATCTCAACCAGAACCCTGATCTGAACCCGGGTGACATGATGCAATCCATGATTCAGCAATGGTCGACTCAGACGCAGTGTCTTCGAAGAACATTGTGCGGTTGTCTGCATCACGTCACTCAGTTTCAGACTGAGGATCTGGTTGAGATTTTGACGCAAGTGCACAGATCTTTGTCATTTATGTCAATTTGAGATTCGTCTATACTTGAGTTCCAATTCTCCTAAATCCTCCAACATTTGAAACAACTGCTGCATCAGCGACACTAAGTTCCCAAAGCTCGGTGTCCTTCACTCCCCACTCTGCCAAAACTTCCCTTCATCTATATTACTAATTTCAATCTCTCTGAACCGCCAACTCCCCACTACCAAGGGAAATGAACCAGGATTACAAGCCGGTTGCCATGGAAGCCTATTTATAATGGATACTATGATTTAGGCCATAAATTTATTCACCGATTACTGGTTTACATCGGTGGTTATCGTAGATATGACGATATTTACTCGACAAAACTTCGTCTGAATCCGGTTACTTTCAATCATCGCGGATTTTGATTACAATGTAGCATGTCCGAGAGCAATATATCAAAATATGTGTTTGTCAAGGACACTTTTTGGTGTTTGCATGTCACTTAATCGGAGCAAACTTTAGGATAGGCACTTTTTGATGAGTTTGCCTTATCACCACAGGGTATTGAAACACCCGTACTTTCAGTAGTGTGAAAATCACAGCAGCCGGCAATTCTTGAACCCTAATTTCCAATTTTCCACACCCTATTATGGCTCATCAGAGGAAAGTTTATCCCAGATTGCACTGAAGGGACCATGGCATGTCAGGGTGCTCCAGCAGAAATGAGGTGCCGTAACTAGTCACACAATCATTTTCTTTTGTTCAATTATATAATTGGACCATCCTGCAGAGAGACGGAGAAGTGTTGACAGCCCTTTCGTTTCCTTACCTTACTCATACTGTTGAGATCACCACCGCAGCTGCCACCATCACCCCCATGACCCACTGGTGGATCTGAAAAGATAAAGACAAAATGCAACGTGAAAAAGAGACAACAAACTACTTCGCTGCCAGTCTACCAAACTGATTTTCACCCTCCCCCAAGATACACAAGGCCAATAGGTAATTCTTACTTTAACTTCATGATGGTGGCCGCACTCTTGTTTATTCTGTCATTCTCCCACAAGCATCTTCAGCAAATGTATAAAACCAACAGCAGAGTTCCAAAGCAATGGGCATTTTGAACAATCCCAATTGTCATTCATCATATCAAACAGCTAACAGCAGATGATATCTGTTCTTCTAAATCAGCTGTGATGACTGCGCCACCACCACCACCTTTAAAATTCAATTGAAATTGCACACGGATGACAGGCACGTCCACAAAACACGGGTTTCAAATTATGCTCTCAGAGATGAAATGTGAAAGCGGTCGTTAGAACATGATATGCTACGTCACAACTCAAGGTTAGAACTTTCATTGAATTCAAGACACGTTTGGAAGGCTAGAACTTCTCAGCTGAGAGACAGCATAGACGTGGCAGCACTGGGAGGGAGGAGGGGTTTCTTTTTATGAAAGAAAGCATGTAAACTGTCCAAGACAGATTTCAGCTCCAAAGATGTTCGGGTTATACAAAGTATATTATGTACTGTCTACGTGATTATTCGGCCAAGATTTTTTACAAACCGATTAGAAAATGAGACAGAATGTTCAAACCCACAGAGTCATATTCCTATAATTCAGAAGTCAATTGAGTGATGCAGAACCCGCTCATGCTCCGCACCAGCAAAACCAGACCACTGTAGCCTGCAACTCCACTTATTTCATTCCAGCAGGGATGTATGATACTAGTATCACAGATGCTACCCGCATCACAAAATGAGAGCTGGGACATCATAGTGGGAGTTGATAACATCCTGTATTAGGGAGGCAAATTTGGCAGTATTGTCATGTTAGACAGTGCGTTCCACATGATCCATACAAGCTAACGGGTGTGGAGTCTTGAGCAATGAGACTGCTTGCCATTAAACATCATTTTCTTAAACACGGACTTTGCTGTTCAAACAGTATGACACACGTGTGTCATGACGAATCAAAAAGAGTGGAGATCGAATCAGTCTGAAATTCTCATTCCAGGACATGGTAACCTTAGCGCAGCGACCCCTTCTGATGTACCAGCGAAGACACTGCATCATGCTCCATCGAAAGATTTATCACCGATGTCGTCACAATGCCTGGTCAATACTGAGAAAATGTGGCACCTCATTGGTTTTGGAGCACCTGGTGATTGAACATAGGAGAATATTACTGAAAGCGGAGAGGGTCTTCACGCATGTGACCCTGGGAGAAAATGGACACAATTGATTTCCAGTATTAAGTGAAGACCAAGGACAGAGATAAACCCTTTGTCGGCAATGGTACACGCTCTGTTGGCAGAGGTTCTTTGTAAGTGGATACATTTGAAGTAAACGCCGAGGTGTCCTCTGTGAAAGAGCCGCAGTGATGGGCAATGGCTTGGGGCGTCATGATATGCAGCAGGGCTGTAACTGGCAGGCAGAATGGAAACATCAGCAACTCACACCTCTGAGAATCCCTTGTTGGATCCATTCTGCATGTGATAAGAGCGGACAACTCTCTGTGACATATTAGGGAGGTTCCGCATCGTCATGAATTACGAATCACGAAACGATTTCAGAACGTTGATGACATTACGTCATGGCAATCCCCCCCCCCCCAATCGTTTCTTCGTCTAAGTCCGTGGTGGTCCGACCTTCCGCCTTGTGAACGATGTGACAACCTCTCTTTAACACCATGTCACTACCTTACATACACAGATATTTCAAGCATTTTTATTCCACCGCCAGAGTGTGCCAGGTATATCCAATTGTCACTTGTATGGTCAGAAAAGCCCCAAAACATATTTCTTGCAAATGAAAAGTAAAATTTTAGCAATTCATAATTCGTAAACTACCTACGAAGATTTACGGCCATCCTCGTCAAGATGCAACGAATTTGCAGGACGTCGTGAAAGAGATGCAACGTCATACGTCAAAGTGATGACGTCATAGTCGAAGCATATTCGTACACGTATTTCGTAATTCGGAGACGTTGCGAAACCTCCCTATTTTCTCCTGGCTCTACGGTTTCCTCCATATACATTTTTTTGCCAAGTACAAGTATCTACAGAGCTAATAACGTCGAATTTGGCACTGAACTTTCGGATCGATATTTCATGATATTATGCAGTCAGCGAGGATTTCACAGGTTCAAACATGTCATCTTCTCCTCAAAGTGTACAAGGGTACTTACATGTCGCAGAGTTTTTTCAACACGACTGGCTCACCTTGTTCACGAATTGGGTTGAAGTGGTTCTACATGGAGCGGACAGATATATTGTGTTTATGTGACGTATATGAGTGTAGCCAGTAACACTTATCTTGAATTGTTTATACTGCTGCATGATCATCTGAGGGATCCCAACATTTTCAACAGGAATGGCTTTTTCTCCCAGCATAATCCACGAGAACACAGCAACTAGAACAAATCTGAATCTGAAATTTGTTCTAAGTTGCTGTGTTCTTGTGAATGCTTGGATATTTTGACTCTTTGCTGAAACTGTACTCCCAGGATAATATTGTGTTACCAAATATGGCATGTTCATTGGGCAAATAAATGTACAGCAGGAGGAAACCGGAAAAGCAGGAGGAAACTGGAAATGCCAGAGAAAACCTGTCGGTACCAAAGAGTCATCCTCTCTATCACATGACAAATGGATCCGAGCGGGGATATATCAGGAACCTGAGGCAGAGGTGCCGATGTTTCTGTCGTGCCACTCCGACAGCCTTGCATGTGTACATGTACATGTACATGCATGTAGGGTAAAGTGGTACAATTCTATAGCCCCGGTACAATAGGACCCAATTCAATGCATGTAGCCGACCCATTCATTCTTGATTGAGCACCAATCACGTGCATTTTCCTGTGTATTGGTCTGCTAGAACTTTGCTGCCATCTTTTGGCAATACGCGCGGCTGACTGCTCCTATTCTAGCCCGAGTATACATCTCCATGCAATGCTGGCCATTTTTACAATCAGCGGCAAGAATTGTACTGGGGTTAAGAATTGTACCACTTTACCCTACCTGCCACCTGTTGTCTTAGAGCACCTTTAGAATCTAGACTGCAGGCAAGTTTGTATGGTGAGTGGATGGATGATGGAACTCACTTCGAATATCAACTCCTACATTATCCTGACTGTTTTGATTTCATGCTACTTTTCACGACTTGAAAGAGAGACGAGCTCTCAATGTATATGTTCAACACATCAACTTCATACAGTTATTTCCTACTCGTGACACTCCTACCCATACGCAATGAGACATAACACACCAGTCAATATACTGCTAATACCCATTTCTTAATTAAACATCAGAACTGGAGAGCAGAGAAAACACACACTGCGATTCGGCAATATTCTACTACAACCTATCCCACACATTTATTTACATTAAAACTCCATAAATTCGGTTATCGTCGTGAAAACTAAATTCATTCAGATTTTAATAGATTGTCACAAATGAAGTGTACATTTCTAGTAGGCAAATACGACAGTTTTGACCAGTCACGCAATCTCAGGGATGGTGTGTGCTGTAAAGCTTCCACAGTCAAGCAACCCTCCTGAGAATACCAGCATCGTGGCAACATTCCTCCAGTTTACACTGCGTTCATTCCTTCGTCAAGCGTGAGGAAATTTTGTCAATGTCATCAATTAGTCTCTTGCTAAAGAGGAAATCCATAGCATCCTGCGAGGGTCTCCATCTAAGGTCAGCTTTGATCAATATTCAGGAACATGAAGATGCTGATCTGATTCAAAGGTGCATGTCAACAACGGCATGTTCAGCAGATTTCTTTTATAAATTTCCACAAGTCGTGCATGCAATTCGACATCAAAAATAATTCCCATACATCACTTTGAGTTTAACAGAAATCGCCATGATCTCATCATCAACAAACAGAATTGATCACCACAATCCTTGTCAGTTTGCCTTGACAACATCACTCGAGCCTGACATACCAGTAAATGCAATTTTTTGGATAACAAACTCAATCTCATCTAAGGAAACCTTCCTATTGACGTCATACATCTTACAAGTAGAAGATCATGCAGGCCAACATGAGACATAGGCCTAATGCATCTCAGGTACATAGTATTTTTAGAACATACACAGCCCCCCAATTTCCTGCTGCCCACATCAGATTAATGACATCTTACACTCCCAATATCCTGCTATCAGACCAATTACGGGATAATATTTAACCCTTGTATGTGTCATATTCATATACGACATGAAAATCAGTGCCAATACAACATCCTCAGCAGAGAAGGAATACTCATCCAGCTTCACTGATACTGACCAATACTGATCTGCATGATCTCTCCACATCTTCCTCAAATTGGTCCACACAGAATCCCTGACTCTTTGCCTACTTCAATGCTTCAAGCAGCACCTGCTGTGTTTGACATAAAATCCCTCATTCTATGCTGACTTCCTTGCTTCAAGCAGCACCTGCAGTGTTTGACACTTAAAAGCCCCATTCTATGCCGACTTCCTTGCTTAAAGCAGCACCTGCAGTGTTTGACACAAAATCCCTCATTTTGTCCCTACTTCATTGCTTTCAAGCAGCACCTGCAGTGTTTGACACAGACCCCTCACTCTATGCTGACTTCCTTGCTTAGCAGCATCTGCAGTGTTTGACAATGTTTGACACAAAATCCCTCACTCTGTGCCTACTTCCTTGCTTCAAGTAGCACCTACAGTGTTTGACACAAGACCCCTCACTCTATGCTGACTTCCTTGCTTAAGTACTTGCAGACTTTGGCATTTTCGTTTGATTTTCCACATCTCAAAACATTAGAATGTGACTGTGATTAATCTATACCGGATTTGACAAATTCAGACATTTCCCCTGTCCCAGAATAAAGCATTTACTTTGAAGTACAACCTTCCAGATCTACTACTCCTCAGCTGAAAATTCCACTACCAACTGGTACCTGGAAACTCAGCATCGTGAAAAATTCCAAGACTACCTTTTTCAAAGACAAAGAAATGAGATGTACCACATTCTCATTCTGTTGAAGGAGATTGTCTCAACTCTTTCTGTCCATACTCCCACCAGCATGTAGCTTGGATGAAAGGATCTCTTTGTATGTACAACCCAATAATGGCATTACAAATGGATGCTTCTCCCATTCATCACGGTACCTCCCTATGCGGACCACCCCTTTGACAGGTTCTAAAATCGATTCTGCAGACCTTCATACAGCAAGACTAATGTACCTACCTATTGTGTAACCTGAAGTGATGAAATATCATCCGACTCCCCCTTACTGTAGTATCATTTACTCGTAACGAACGAAAGCCTTAAACAGATGCTCCTTCCATAGTCACTAACAGACAGATTAGGTAAAATTTATTGGTAGATAAGGAGGACTGAGAGAAGAGAAGGCCTGCCACTATCAGTAATCCAAGGGAGAGATTCACAAGAGACTGTTTGTATTG
>NMRB01000076.1:587361-642064 GCA_002633025.1 Notospermus geniculatus
ACATTGAAATCGTGTAGTTACTGATTAAGTTTCAAACAAACGCTTGCACGAAACGTTAGCAGCCATCTCATACTATTGATTGTCGAGTGACATTAGAAATGCGTCCTTTTAAGTGTCTCAGTTGTCTGGTTGTGAGAGTGGGAAGATCGATGACTCTCTTCTGTTATTCTACACTGAAGACGAACAATACGAATCCACCCTTTGTCGGCCACAGCTTCTTAGAGTCCTTCAGGATGGCGTCTAAATCTACGGAGTGTCCAGGCTTTCACAGGGTTATAAAGACGTATCATATTGTTACCTTGAAAGGACTTGCTCTTCTGGGCGTCAACAGCTGCACTGCACCTTGACTCAGAGACTCTACTGCCATTAAAGGCCACCTGTTAGTGGTCCTACAAGCTACAATATCTGACGTCACAGACGTAGCCACAACGTCCACGTTATTATCGATGACGTCGTGGTGTGCACTTTTTCCCTGTGACGTCAAGTTCCATGACGTCCTAGGACTACATTGACTACAAGTACAATGACATAATCAGCTCTATGCTGACAGACATTAAGCTGGCAGCAGACATACGAATTCATGTCCCTAAGATCATCTTATTGACATGTTCTCCTGAAGCAACACAAAGAGACCAACAAATTCATGTCAGCAAGATAGGAAGCTGCATCTGTCAGGCACATTGTATCGTGGACATTGAACTTGCAGGGATGAAGTAGCCCATTAGATTTTAGCTCACAAAGTCATGGCTTGCAGAGAAAATCCAATGAGATCTTCGTAATGCTACCGGCTTTAGGTTTCCTGACAATGATGCTAATTCACAGACTGGCAAAAGAACCGGTCCTGAAATCACTGCTGCTAAAATGCAGTCGTCTATCAGCAATTAACAAAGTAATGCATTTCCAGTAATTACACAATGCACTATAGGGAAATATGGCTAAAAGCTGGCTGCTCATCACCAAGCTACAGTAACCAAGGACAGAGTCATCTGTCACTCACTTCCGTCAAGCAACATTGACACATTGTCATCAACGAACTCAAGCAGAATTTTTCCTGGTGATCCCATGATGCACCAATGATCAAGTCGTCAAAAACCAGGAGAAAACGAGTTCTTACCCTTTACCCTCCTTTCTATAAAATGTCACCTTGTCACCATTTTTCAAAATTTATGGTACTTTATGGTGCATGTACTAATCACGTTATGGTACTTACGGTACTTTTTTTGGGTAGATGATACTTAATGAAGCTGGAACCAGTGGAGAAACTTGAAGGTTCACCCTCTTTGTAACATGACGAATGGTGCACCTATGGTTGCATTTGACAGTAAGAAGCCACTTGCGAGGATGGTTCAATGTCTTCAAGTGCTACACCATTACAGTGATAATTCAGATGGTTCAATCTAAACTTATCAAGGAACTGAGATACGGGATGAAGGAATGCAAATGTGGAAGAGATGAACTATTGACATCCAATTATCACACTATAGATGCTGATATTGAGTGATGAGATGCACTGATTTTTTCCCAAACTGACCATGAGAGAGCATCAAGCTTCTCAAGTAAGCAAAATAAAAATCTGATACTAATCCATTACAATCCTCTTGTGCAGCAGAAGAATGGTAACCAGAGATCCTTCAATGGAACTCCTACAGACAGACCAAGCTGGGAGGCAACATCTTAAGCCTAGCGCACATCGACCTTGCGACTAGAAGCAACTGAACGCAACAGTAGCTATCGATGTGCGCGTTCTGTGCACATCGGTTACGACTGGTCATTGCGGCAACAAATGGCACAATCCAGTCTTCAATCTCGAGCGCGCACATCGAACAGGCAACTCGGGATTCCAACACATGATCAGGTGTGCTCCACAAACAAAGGAAATTCACTGCCAGAGCGCGCACATCGAAAGTGACTGAAGACAACTAGAAGCAACGGTCGGCAACGAGTAGAACATGAGCAACTGGCTGGAACTAGCGGCAACGGTCGGCAATAGCGTTGCCAGGGTGCGCACATCGGCCTGTTTGAGCATCTGGTCAGTTGCTGCTGTTTCCAGCCAGTCACCCACCGTTGCCGGAAACGCCATTGCCGGTAGTTGCTTCCAGTCGCAAGGTTGATGTGCGCTAGGCTTTAGAATTAGGGCCTAGTAGAGTTGGAATATGCTGGTGGACCTTTGTGAGTAGGGGGGAATCCAGGGTTGGGAAGAAGGGTAGAACCAATATCTCACTCTTTTCTTCAAAGACTTGTTACCACATGGAAAGGATGATGACCAAATACATTTCAAGACCATGAAGCATCAATTTGTAAGACCACAACAATGATTAGTCTTGGATTCAGAAATCGAGGATTTACACCATCTGCAAATTGCTGATCTTGCCATTAATTACTAACATTCTAATCACATGTGAGAATAGCTGATTAAGGAAAACTGACTCCATAATGAGTTCATGACAGCAATAATCAAATTAATGACACCATCAACAAATAGAGAAAAAACTCAGTGCTGAAAAGGATTATGTGAATTTGTGGCCAACATCGGCAGTCACGTTTTGTCTATGTCAAAGGAAAGTTACATAAACCACACAGATCATGCACAAAACCAACAAGAGTTTTCAAAGAAAGTGGTTGCCATAGCAACCAGTCTCCACACTCCTACATAATGTAACATAATTGCATATCAATGAAACAAGAGAAAACATTGGAAGAGAGAAGTTTCTTTGCTGTTGTCATGTTATGTAAAAAGTTGATGAAAAGACAGCGAAAAATATTTAGACCTACCACTAGTTTTGAGAACACAATATCCATGCTATAATCCAAAATCTCGTAGAATATCCATTAGAAGTAGTAACACCCAGACGGCACATGGTAATGAACTTTGGATCTGAGTCAAATATTCATAATAAATTGACGGTCAGACTATCGAGGACAACTGTGTGCATAATGGGTGACAAGTACAAGTTTGTCATGCTGCCACAGAACATCTCGTGGACAGCTTTTGAGGGCAAAGTTTCCACCTTGACCCTTCAGCCACAGCTGCAACAGCCATGGAGCTACTCCAGGCTACCGTCTCATTACTGGGTCAATCCACTCGCGTAAGGAGGGGTGGTCGCTAAGCATTGCAGACGCGTCGTCACTGGACTCCGATAAATAATCCGTAGTCATCAACCTTGGATGGTGTAGTGGTTTAAACGATCCACCAGGAAGAGTTGGTCGAATTACCTCTTCGATCTGAAGGTCAGTCAGCTGAGACAAAACTCGCCTTCTAGAATGAATCATCTGATGGGTTTCCTGTCGTTCCAGCACCTGGACAACGATGAACACCAGCAAGCCGGGAAACTGAGGTTCCAGCAGCTGGAAGACACCAGCGGGGGTGACATTCTTAATAAAAGTTCGTCAAAAATAAATGCCCATTTGTGTCAATATAGCCTTGGGTGTATGTCAGTTAGTATTCTAAAGGAGAACATCCTTCCTTTAAGGACTGGTGTCAGTTGGTATTCTAATGGAGGGTATTCTACACTCTGATGTCAGTTGGTATTCTTAGAAAGGAAAGTCCTCCTATAATCGATGGCTGTTGGTCTTCTAATGAGGCTGGTCTCCAAGGCTGATGGGAGTTGGTGTTATTGTTTATGAAGGGGTGTCCAGTGAAAGATGGCTGCATGATATCCTCCAATGACTGATATCTGCTGACTGCCAGTATTCTGTAGCCTCTGAAGACTGGTATCTGCTGACTGTTGGTATTCTAGGTGTCAGTTGGTATTCTACTTGAAGGTAGCCTCTGAAGACTGGTATCTGCTGACTGTTGGTATTCTAAGTGTCAGTTGGTATTCAACTTGAAGGTAGCCTCTGAAGACTGGTATCTGCTGACTGTTGGTATTCTAGGTGTCAGTTGGTATTCTAATGTGAAGGTAGCCTCTGAAGACTGTATCTGCTGACTGATGGTAGTCTATTGGTTGATAGCCTCTTAGGACAGGAGTTGGTTGGTAGATATTCTAAACTGAGGATTGCCCAAAAGACTGGTATCTGCTGACTTCTGATATTCTAATGGTTGGTAGCCTACAAGGACAGTCGGTTGATAGGTATTCTATTTAAGTGTAGCCCAAAAGACTGGTATCTGCTGACTGACTTGGTATTCTAATGGTTGGTGGCCTCCAAGGACAGGTGTCGGTTGGTATTCTAATTGATGGTAGCCCCAAAGACTGGTATCTGCTGACTATTGGTATTTTTATGGAAGGTAGCATCCAAAGACTGGTAGGCTATTTGCTGGCTGTTGGTTTCATAATAGAGGGTAGCCCCAGACTGGTTCCTACTGGCTCATGGTATTCAAATGCAGGGTGGCCTCCCAGGACATTGTCGGGTGGGACTCAGTCCTTCTGTGTCAGGTATCAGTTGGCATTCACAGGAAGGTGGCAACCAATGATTGGAGTTGGTGATCTGATGAAAAAGTACGGTGTTTTTGTAGGTAGAGTTCCCTCTATCATGTCTGTGTAGTTTTCTTGAGAAGGATGTCATCCAATAGTAAGTATTTCCCCATCTTCTCAAGGCAAGGTGCCTTTCCCACAAAGGGTGCCAGTTGGTATTAGAAGGGTGTCATCTGGGATGGTTGTCAGTTAAGGGCTGTTCAACTGCACTTCATATTACCATCAGTCGCAATACTCCATGTTACGGATGTGATGTGCGTGAAATAGTACTGGTGGAAAGAATTGTGTGGGTGTGACAGCACGATAGTTCGTGGACCAAAAGTGGCTTTTTTTAAGGAGGACATTATGGAACTGCACAGCAAGAGTGTACAATTTGCCAGCAAGCAGGTGTGGGTGGTTTCACATGGATGGACTCCAATGCCAGGAAAACAATCTTGAGCTGAGCTGAGCTTGAAATGAGCTGAGGAAAGAGCAGCTGAAGGCAATCAAGGTTCATTAAGTTTTTCCTCTAATAATTTTCTCACCAAACGTGACATCAGGTGGAAAATCGCCATTCATCAAGAGCTAGCTGACAGAGCTGATCAAACATGCTATGGCAGTCTGAACACTGACAGACGAGCTTGTCAGTATTCCTACTACCAGCAAAGCTGACGCATCTTGGGATATCTTACAACTACCACCATAATCCCAAGGAGCTGACAGCATGTAATTTCATCGACAACTCATTCGGAAAACAGATACCATGGAAACTCCATAGACGTGTCTCAAACAGATGCTATATGTACTATACTTTTATTGACAGAAGACGCGACTCGTAGGCCTAGTATGACGAAGGAATAATACATTAGCTGAAAAATAATCCCCTCGTGGCGAGTGTTGTACGTTCTGCGTGCGTCATCCACGGGGGGCAGTGGGGGAGGCCAAGTTACATGACGAAGGAGCAGTCAATAATCCCCTTGTGGCAAGTGTTTGATGTTTTGTGTGCATCATCTGCTTACTGAGGGGGGGGGGGGGGCAGTGACCAAGGCAATCATTCCAGGGGCTGATTCTCTGAATTTCAAACAAGGAACCAGAAAAATATCTCCAGTTTCTTCGAATATACATGTACTTCAAATGGTTTCAGCTATGACATGGGTGTTATGTCAGACGACAACACACTTATGGGGCTGTATTCTAGAAGCTTCCTTAACTCTAAGGTTTACCTTTAGCTATTGTTTGCAAAGCAAAATACAAAAGCTTAAAGTGGACCTTAGAGTTAAGGAGGCTTCCAGAACACAGGCCATGGAATTTGCAGCAAGAAAAGATGAAGTTACCTTTCTTGGGAGACTTTGTCACCTGGGGTTTTACTCCAGCTTTTGGACTTGCTTTACTATCGCTGACCTGAAAGAGAATGTCAAATATACGCATCAAAATACAGTTTAACAATGGAGGAAAATCACAAACTGTCAAAAAGGTAAAATGGGATTTAAAAGAACTGACACCTGGTAAAGACAAACTGGCTATTTTGGACTCTCTGCGACACTACTGTTTCTTTGCACCATTTCTAGTTTTGTGCTGATAGAAATATTTCTGGTGGAAATAATTTGTTTGCTCCCCACCTTCTGCAACAAAGCGGCGAAGAGGAAATGGCAACTTGGCCATCAGTTGAGGGATGGTCTATTTAGATCATCATATACATGTATGGAGTGAGTTCTTTGCACTTGTTACGACAAATGGCGTCGACGTTCTCCATGTCCTGCCGTGGGGTGCACATGCAACTCGTGTAACACCCTAGATGTTGCAATTTCTTTGGTACCATAATCTGCCGATTATGACCATGTGTCCTTGCCCGATACAGGAGCGCATCAACCTGGCATTGCCTTGCCAATGCCCGAACTTTAGGATCAATATCACCTTAACTTGTCGCATCTTGTAAATATTCTATGATCGGACCTAATTCAGCGTCTCCCTTTTGCATTTCTAACAGTTTCTCTGGTCCAGGCAACCAACTATCAAACAGTCCATGTTCCCCTTGGTGGCAGAGGTGGTAAATGCGGTGTATCCTATGGAATCTGATAGTAAGCATGATCTGTCGACTGATTGGCTGGTATTCATAAAAGTTAGCAAATGCTTTTTACTTAAGATTTGCACAGCGAGGTCCAATGTAAATGTAGGCTACTGCAAAACTTGAAGCAAAAGCGTTCGCTACCTTTTATGAATATCAGCCATTGTGCTCCTCATCTTTTACTCCCCCGAATCCTGTTCACCAGGTCAATTTCCCTCATTTCATCAGGAAGACCAAGTTTCTTTCTGGGTGACATATGTAATTTGGGAAAACACTTTCCATGCCAGGCGGTGCCGGAGAAAGAACTGCATGTGCATGATCATTATTCAAACTCACTGGCTCGGGATGGCATCTAGCATCAAACCTGATGGAGAAGTGACCATGCCTAACACGTCGCATATTAAAGGACCACTGTATTGCATCTTTCTGTCGACAGCCGGCGCCACCGGCACCATGCTCCAATACTGTAGTTAAGCCTTTCGCCCCA
The DNA here is from genome assembly GCA_002633025.1 of Notospermus geniculatus. Taxonomy (NCBI): domain Eukaryota; kingdom Metazoa; phylum Nemertea; class Pilidiophora; order Heteronemertea; family Lineidae; genus Notospermus; species Notospermus geniculatus. Next base: position 594,305 of record NMRB01000076.1, read on the forward strand.
GTGTTGGAGAATGTATGATTACAGTCTCGGTCACCCAACCGCTGGGGATCGAACAATTTTGTGTAGCAGTACTGCGGAACGAAACGGCTGGCTGCGCGAGACTAGTTGCATGCGGTAGTTTACCAAGTCGTTAATAGAGGTCTCCCCCTTAACGCGGGTAGGGGTAATGCAGGATTGGGAAGCAATACTGTGGTCCTTTAATGTTCTCTTCTAAGGCATGTACCTTCGATTCAACATACAACTCTTTTTTGCCCCCTCGAGCTTCAGCTTTATGCGCCTCAGAAAAGATTCTCTGAACTTCGAGATTAATAAGGCACTTTTCTGCAGCTCGGCTCAGACCATGCATGAGGCAGGGAGCAATGCCACCAATCGTTGACACTAAAGCTCCATCATAAGCTCGATCCATTGGAATGTCCATGTCAGTCCTGAAACGACTTTTTGGGTCAACTACTAGTAACTGTTTCGAGGACGTGTCACAGGAGTGGTGAATGTCCCACCCTGTTTTTGTGTGGGCCCAAGGGGGTCCTCCTCATGCACTACTGATTACTGCCATGATGAATTTCAGGTCAGCACTTAGAAAGAATGTGTGATCTGCAATCAGATTCTGAAGAAAACGTTCAAGTTGGCCCTTGACATCTGAAGCAATATTATCCCTGTTGTCGCCTTCATAAAAGATGTAGAGGGGATAAACTTTCTTACAACTATGGTAAAGTACACCATGTTGTCTGGCCTCGTCATTCAGCACATTCACTGACAAGAATGTGCCTGCCTTGCCACCAACCTCCCTACCATCACCATTGAACTTGAAGTGCTTTGGGGGGGGGGTCGGGATATACACTAGCATAACATACATACCGTAACATCTAACATAACATATGTGACCCCATGACTTAAAAAATGAGGCATGGTGTGAAACAATAAATATGCTAAGGTTTGCATGTACAATCAGGCCGCTATAGCATGATAGGGGGCAGGAAATGTACCGCTACACGTGCGTGGTGTTTCCAGGTCCCTCAATGAGGGCCAAAAGTAGTGTACCAGTCCAGACTACATGTGTATGCTCTTGAGTGCTATACGGTGAATTTCATGGAAGCAACTCGGCATACCATGAGACCAAGTATGGTCGAAAGATCCAACCTGATTGTTGTAACTCCAGAACTCTCATTGAGATCATGAATGTTCTTATTTACTTCCCTCACTACTTCTTCCAAATTTCGCTGCTGACATGTTACCTCTGATGGGGTAAACATGCGGATCTTCAAGTGTTGTTTTCTTTCTACGGCGCCCGTTACGGGACATGTATTTTTTTAAAAAAATCTCGCACTGCGTGTTTTAATCTCGCACTGCGTGTTTTAATCTCGCACTGCGACTTTTTAAAGTCGCACTGCGACTTTTAATCTCGCAGTGCGACTTTTTAATCTCACAATCTCACACTGCGACTTTTAATCTCGCACTGCGACTTTATAAACTCGCACTGCGTCTTTATAAACTCGCACTGCGACTTTTTAAAAAGTCGCACTGCGACTTTATAAACTCGCACTGCGACTTTTTAAAGTCGCACTGCGACTTTTTAAAGTCGCACTGCGACTTTTTAAAGTCGCACTGCGACTTTTAATCTCGCAGTGCTACTTTTTAATCTCACAATCTCACACTGCGACTTTTAATCTCGCACTGCGACTTTATAAACTCGCACTGCGATTTTTAAAACTCGCAGTGCGAATTTTTAAAGTCGCACTGCGCCTTTAATCTCGCACTGCGACTTTTTAATCTCACAATCTCACACTGCGACTTTTAATCTCGCACTGCGACTTTATAAACTCGCACTGCGACTTTATAAACTCGCAGTGCGACTTTTTAAACTCGCACTGCGACTTTTTAATCTCACAATCTCGCACTGCGACTTTTAATCTCGCACTGCGACTTTATAAACTCGCACTGCGTCTTTATAAACTCGCACTCCGACTTTTAAAACTCGCACTGCGACTTTTTAATCTCGCACTGCGACTTTATAAACTCGCACTGCGACTTTTAAAAAAGTCGCACTGCGACTTTATAAACTCGCACTGCGAGATTATAAAGTCGCAGTGCGAGTTTAAAAAGTCGCACTGCGAGTTTAAAAAGTCGCACTGCGAGTTTAAAAAGTCGCACTGCGAATTTATAAAGTCGCAGTGCGAGATTATAAAGTCGCAGTGCGAGATCAAAAGTCGCAGTGCGAGATTTAAAAGTCGCAGTGCGAGATTTAAAAGTCGCAGTGCGAGTTTAAAAAGTCGCACTGCGAGATTAAAAGTCGCAGTGTGAGATTGTGAGATTAAAAAGTCGCAGTGCGAGATTAAAGGCGCAGTGCGACTTTAAAAAGTCGCACTGCGAGTTTTAAAAATCGCAGTGCGAGTTTATAAAGTCGCAGTGCGACTTTTTTAAAAGTCGCAGTGCGAGTTTATAAAGTCGCACTGCGAGATTAAAAAGTCGCAGTGCGAGTTTTAAAAGTCGGAGTGCGAGTTTATAAAGACGCAGTGCGAGTTTATAAAGTCGCAGTGCGAGATTAAAAGTCGCAGTGCGAGATTGTGAGATTAAAAAGTCGCAGTGCGAGATTAAAAGTCGCAGTGCGACTTTAAAAAGTCGCAGTGCGAGATTAAAACACGCAGTGCGAGATTAAAACACGCAGTGCGAGATTTTTTTTAAAAAATACATGTCCCGTAACGGGCGCCGTAGAAGATCAACAACATTAACGATTGTATCTAAATCTCTTTGAGAAGGGTAAACATGAATTAGCCATTTAGTGAATAGACTGCTTGATTGCCAGAGGCATAAAAAATAACGAAACGAGAGGTGAGTGCCAAATACGACATTATTAGTTCTCTAGACAATAGTGGACGAATTCAATGTACTGCAGGGGGAAACCAGAGTGCCTGGAGAAAATCTGCGCTGTCAGAGAGATTCAACCTCTCTAATACGCAAGTACCGAGTTCGACTGGGAATCGAACCTGGAATCTCGGAGGTGACAGGCGCCGTCTTTCTATTGCTCCACTCCACTCTCACAGCCCAAACTCCAGTGTTTCCGCCAAAGGGTACTAGGGAGGGTACCCTCAAAGGAACAGAAAAGGGTCATTTTCTTTAATTTCATGGGGTTTTTGTTGATTTTGAAGAAATTAGTACCCTCAAAAAAATTACACCCTTTTTCATTGGTAAAGGCGTTTTAAGGCAAAAGGCGATTTTAACACAATCTTCTACCTTTGTCTGCCCCCCCCCCCAAATATAGTAAATACATGTATAGTGCAAAATTTCAAAAATATAGTGAATATATTGATATAGTAAATATAGTGATGGGCTGCCAAAAATATTGTGCAGTAAATATAGTGCCGCTGTGAGCCCTGCGAACCTACACCACTCATTCAGTGTGATACCCTTTTTCATTGGTAAAGGCGTTTTAGGTCACATCAGTTTTAAAATACTGATGAATGTGTATGACACGACATGTGTTGTACACATGCTGACACATAACGTCCAGATCCTACATGTATGTGCTTCATAACATCATGATCATTGGTTGCACGAAATCATTACAATCACAAAATTCACACCATAATAGCTAGTGTTAGTGAGACACCCACCTTTGTAGTTTTAAAATACTGATGAATGTGATTCAGAAAATGTGTTCACTTGCTTGTTTTTTAGCATGATTTAGTGATCAGGGCCCAAATCCATAAAACCTTGCTAGGCTTAGTTGCCTGCTAAAGTGCCCAGTTTGTACAGACCGATGTACACAACTAGCAACCAACTAAGCTAGCAAAGTTTTATGGATTTCGGCCCTGGTGAACAAGACTAAAGTCTGCAGTATGGTCAAACGATCCAACCTAATTGTTGTAACTCCTGAACTCTCATTGAGATCATGAATGTTCTTATTTACTTCCCTCACTACTTCTTCCAAATTTCGCTGCTGACATGTTACCTCTGATGGAGTAAACATGCGGATCTTCAAGTGTTGTTTTTGTTCTAAGTGGCTGTTGTATTTGTTTAAGCGTACTGGCACAATTGTCGAAATTTTTGTTCTTATGCCCAGTGTCGAAAAATACTTCACGAACAAATCAAGATTATCGAGTAAAGTGGGAAGTGGCCCATCAAATCAAACAGGTACATACTTGGGGAAACACTTTACCTGGAACTACAAGAGTCATTATAAAATATTACAACATCCGCACAATAAGCAAAGCAAGTAATGACAAAGACAAGAATAGCATGAAGAACAATTAGATAATAAACGTAAATAAATTAGAATTAGAAGCTGGATTTGGTTCGCAAGAACAACAGCTTAAAGTAAATGAAACTATAAGCAAATATTAACAATGATAAAATAATCTCGAAGATAAGTAGTCTAATCACCAAAAGATTCAGGCAAGTAATTCTCTCTGAGGTGGTTGCACTCTAAAAGTGAACTCAGCAGACAGACACTTACCAGTAGCCTTTTATATAGCCAGTGTGATCAGCATGTGAGGATAATTAGCCAAAATGTCGCTGGCAATCAGGCAACCCACTCCCCCAATTAAGCCAGCTTCCACGTCATCATGATGATGACCTAGCACATCATATTTCTAAGTCATTAGAAAAAATCTTCAGTCCTGAAAGTTTCACTTAGGCAAGGTCTACTGTAAATGAACAGAAATTTGCCTCCTGTCGATGCCCAGCAGGCAAATAGTGCTGACGGTTTGGATGGTTTGAGACCAACCTTTAGATCTTCATGTAGGGTGTTCAGGAGGAACGACAAGAATTCCTGGGCATCATGCTGCTCAATATTCACTTAAGTTTCATTGACCTAGCCAATGGTTCGCTCTTGAAATGAATTATCAGTATGGTCGGAAATCCAACCATATTGATTTGCGATAGAAGCTTGGATGCTTCCATCTTTGTCTCGCACTGAGGACAGTCCCACTCATTATCACCCGATAACCTTTCCTCGGCAAAGTGCAAGTCAAAGCAATCATGAATTGACCAATTCATCTGTAGGTCAAATGAATTAGTTTTTGCCAGATTTTCCTTACGAATGATGATGGCGAGTCGAACGACTTACCGAGGTCTAAATTCATCCGAGTCAAAGAAGGACTGGAGTGGTATCCTGTTACTTGGCTTGGACACTGGATGTTTGAGTTCTGGTAACACGTGTTCCCCATGTTGTCAAGTCCTGTCAACCCTGGGTAGGTTGTCTGTATTAAAGGAGCTGGACGTCCAAGTTGTAAACAAACTCGTTTGTTTACAAACAGTGGCCTGCAAACTAGTTTTATTCCTTTGTGAAGGTGGCAGCACCAGTGATCGTTAGACTGGTGCCCGGTCCAATGCAACTCACTCACGATATTCATGTCAGTACATATAACCGACAATAGGTGGCAGCACCGCAGGCGTCGCGTGGATAGAGAACCAGTGAGTGAGTGTTTACAACTTGGATGTCCAGCTCCTTTAAATGCTAAGTCCATAAATGCCAGCTATTTCAAGCTCAGAGTTGGAAATTCCACATAGGCCTATTTCCAAATAATTCCACCTGCCATAAAATTTGTTTCACAGGGGTATCTGCCAACAACACCCACCCCTTGAAATAGCTTTAAGTCTTTATAGAAAAAACCTTTTCCCCTTTCAGGTATTGGGTTTTACGACCCTTCTTGATACGGTTTTGTATAGTCTTGATGGATACTATACTTTGTTCCAAAGTCGTTTACCTTTGTTGGCGGTTTGTAAATTTGCTTGAGATACTCATCTCGCCTTGTCTGTCTCGTGGGTCGAGGTTGGATGCACAACGAAAAATCCATCCCATTGGCGACAGATCGTGCCTCGATGAGGGACGTATTTAGTTGAAGTTCCTCCTGGGTTCTTGAATTTCCAAAGTTCGACAATGACGCCATTAGTGATACTGGAAAGTGGCCCATCAAACAGGGTGTTGCCATTGATGAGCCAGTCCTCTGTGATAACCAGCCTGTATGCTGCCACAGAACATCTCGTGGACAGCTTTTGAGGGCAAAGTTTCCACCTTGACCCTTCAGCCACAGCTGCAACAGCCATGGAGCTACTCCTGGCTACCGTCTCATTACTGGGTCAATCCACTCGCGTAAGGAGGGGTGGTCGCTAAGCATTGCAGACGCGTCGTCACTGGACTCCGATAAATAATCCGCAGTCATCAACCTTGGATGGTGTAGTGGTTTAAACGATCCACCAGGAAGAGTTGGTCGAATTACCTCTTCGATCTGAAGATCAGTCAGCTGAGACAAAACTCGCCTTCTAGAATGAATCATCTGATGGGTTTCCTGTCGTTCCAGCACTTTGACGATGACACCAGGGAATCTGAGGTTCCAGCAGCTGGAAGACACCAGCGGGGGTGACATTCTTAAAAGATCGTCAAAAATAAATGCCCATTTGTGTCAATATAGCCTTGGGTGTATGTCAGTTAGTATTCTAAAGGAGAACATCCTTCCTTTAAGGACTGGTGTCAGTTGATATTCTAATGGAGGGTATTCTCCACTCTGATGTCAGTTGGGTATTCTTAGAAAGGAGAGTCCTCCTATAATCAATGGCTGTTGGTCTTCTAATGAGGTTGGCCTCCAAGGCTGATGGGAGTTGGTGTTATTGTTTATGAAGGGGTGTCCAGTGAAAGATGGCTGCATGATATCCTCCAATGACTGATATCTGCTGACTGCCAGTATTCTGTAGCCTCTGAACACTGGTATCCGCTGACTGGTATTCTAGGTGTCAGTTGGTATTCTACTTGAAGGTAGCCTCTGAAGACTGGTATCTGCTGACTGTTGGTATTCTAGGTGTCAGTTGGTATTCAACTTGAAGGTAGCCTCTGAAGACTGGTATCTGCTGACTGTTGGTATTCTAAGTGTCAGTTGGTATTCAACTTGAAGATAACCTCTGAAGACTGGTATCCGTTGAATGTTGGTATTCTAGGTGTCAGCTGGTATTCTAATGTGAAGGTAGCCTCTGAAGACTGGTATCTGCTGACTGATGGTAGTCTAATGGTTGATAGCCTCTTAGGACAGGAGTTGGTTGGTAGATATTCTAAACTGAGGATTGCCCAAAAGACTGGTATCTGCTGACTTCTGATATTCTAATGGTTGGTAGCCTCCAAGGACAGTCGGTTGATAGGTATTCTATTTAAGTGTAGCCCAAAAGACTGGTATCTGCTGACTGACTTGGTATTCTAATGGTTGGTGGCCTCCAAGGACAGGTGTCAGTTGGTAATTCTAATTGATGGTAGCCCCAAAGACTGGTATCTGCTGACTATTGGTATTTTTATGGAAGGCAGCATCCAAAGACTGGTAGGCTATTTGCTGGCTGTTGGTTTCATAATAGAGGGTATAGTCCCAGACTGGTTCCTACTGGCTCATGGTATTCGAATGCAGGGTGGCCTCCCAGTACATTGTCAGGTGGGGCTCAGTCCTTCTGTGTCAGGTATCAGTTGGCATTCACAGGAAGGTGGCCACCAATAGACAAATCCCAAATTGACGTAAACGGGAAAGATCTGCGCACTTCCGCCGAAATAGCAACAAGAACCTCGGTCTGAAACTGAATGACGTGACGCAGAGAACCCCACGACAGTGACTTGGACGACGTTACGTCAGAGTTGACCATTCTGAATCACGTATTGCGTCACGTCAGCTGGTTTCAGATCGAGGTTCTTGTTGCTATTTCGGCGGAAGTGCGCAGAACTTGGAATTTGGGATTTGTCTATGATTGGAGTTGGTGATCTGATGAAAAAGTACGGTGTTTTTGTAGGTAGAGTTCCCTCTATCATGTCTGTGTGGTGTTCTTGAGAAGGGTGTCATCCAATAGTAAGTATTTCCCCATCTTCTCAAGGCAAGGTGCCTTTCCCACAAAGGGTGCCAGTTGGTATTAGAAGGGTGTCGTCTGGGACGGTTGTTAGTTAAGGGCTGTTCAACTGCACTTTGTATTACCATCAGTCGCAATCCTCCATGTTACAGATGTGATGTGCGTGAAATAGTACTGGTGGAAAGAATTGTGTGGGTGTGACATCACGACACTTCGTGGACCAAAAGTGGCTTTTTTTAAGGAGGACAATGGAACTGCACAGCAAGAGTGTACAATTTGCCAGCAAGCAGGTGTGGGTGGTCTCACATGGATGGGTTCATCTTGACTACTCAAGGATTGTGACATCGCTCCGCCCTCCGACTACGCTCGCACAAACCCTTGACGAACTTCGCTGTGGGAAGCTGTTTCCAACCGGATGTTCCTGTTCGTGGACTGACTCCCACTGTTAGTTTACGATTTTCATCATAGATCGTTAACATTTGCAATAAACCTGAACATTTCTAAATACCACATCAGTTTTTCTGTACACCCACCTTCTCTGGTTTTAGAAAATTGACGGTATTTTTGTTCAACAGCATAGTTCATGAGAGTGGTGGGTAAATCGCAATAGATAGAATGGCTGACCATCCTCGTTCCTAATACTTTCGAACCACAAAATATACAGCGGTTGGTTTGACTGGCTTGGTGCCAACCTGGCAGCGAGGTTGGCTAACGAGTGTTCTGATTGGTGCACCGCAACTCGAGGTGCGAGAGAAACAGGAACTCTGGCGAAGTTCTCCATGGGTTTGTGCGTACGAAGTATGAGGTAGTACAGACACATGGTAGTCCATGATGGGATGGGTTCAAAGCGAGGAAAACAATCTTGAGCTGAGCTGAGCTTGAAATGAGCTGAGGAAAGAGCAGCTGAAGGCAATCGAGGTTCATTAAGTTTTTCCTCTAATAATTTCCTCACCAAACGTGACATCAGGTGGAAAATCGCCATTCATCAAGAGCTAGGTGACAGAGCTGATCAAACATGCTATGGCAGTCTGAATACTGACAGACGAGCTTGTCAGTATTCCTGCTACCAGCAAAGCTGACGCATCTTGGGATATCTTACAACTACCACCATAATCCCAAGGAGCTGACAGCATGTAATTTCATCGACAACTCATTCGGAAAACAGATACCATGGAAACTCCATAGACGTGTCTCAAACAGATGCTATATGTACTATACTTTTATTGACAGAAGACGCGACTCGTAGGCCTAGTATGACGAAGGAATAATACATTAGCTGAAAAATAATCCCCTCGTGGCGAGAGCTGTACGTTCTGCGTGCGTCATCCACGGGGGGCAGTGGGGGAGGCCAAGTTACATGACGAAGGAGCAGTCAATAATCCCCTTGTGGCAAGTGTTTGATGTTTTGTGTGCATCATCTGCTTACTGAAGGGGGGGGGGCAGTGACCAAGGCAATCATTCCAGGGGCTGATTCTCTGAATTTCAAACAAGGAACCAGAGAAATTTCTCCAGTATCTTCGAATACACATGTACTTCAAATGGTTTCAGTTATGACATGAGTATTAATATGTCAGACGGCAACACACTTATGGGGCTGTATTCTAGAAGCTTCCTTAACTCTTAGGTTTACCTTTAGCTATTGTTTGCAGGGCAGAATACAAAAGCTTGAAGTACTTAGAGTTAAGGAGGCTTCTAGAATACAGGCCATGGAATTTGCAGCAAAGAAAAATGAAGTTACCTTTCTTGGGAGACTTTGTCACCTGGGGTTTTACTCCAGCTTTTGGACTTGCTTTACTATCGCTGACCTGAAAGAGAAGGTCAAATATACGCATCAAAATACAGTTTAACAATGGAGCAAAATCACAAACTGTCAAAAAGGTAAAATGGGATTTAAAAGAACTGACACCTGGTAAAGACAAACTGGCTATTTTGGACTCTCTGCGACACTGACAAGCAAAATGATATAAAAAGGTTAATAAATCCGCAAATCAAATCATGATCACAGCTGGGTACTGCCAGGCAGTTCAATTCTTGGTCAGCAGCAGGTTGTTTCCCCGAACAGGAAAATCTCCCGATAACTACAGATGAAATCAATTTAACTCTTCAATGTGAAGGGTGCATGTAGACCAATCGATTGTTGGATTTTTCTCAACATGGGTGACTGGCGAGACAAATTATTTGAACAAATATTGCATATCCCTTTCAATGCGGTTCCGAGTTGGCAGATATGGTACGTACATGTACATGCGACACCAACTGTAGGACACTGCTTATTATAGCAAATGAATGAGACGTTCCCTTTCAAATTGACGGAAAAAAGGATTTTTTTCTGAATCTAAAATGAACTACTTTGAATTTTTTTCCTTATGTCTCGCAACATCTGGGTGTTGGAAATAGCGAAATAGATGATGCAAGTACAGAGCGAGTTCAGCTTTTCGAAGGAGATTCCTTTTCAGTCTTTTGCAAGATTTTGATTATAAACTGGGCGCAAAGCATTGTTGGCACTCATGGGTTAAACCTGTTACAAAGGCTATATCTGATTATTGCGTTGGCTGAGTACAAGTTCTGGCACTCTCTTGCCAAAAAAACTGTCACTTGGGATTATATGACTGCAATGTAATCGGAGATGGTTGTTTTTTTACACCAAATGTAACAATGTTACGCACCAGTCGCGAATTCCAGCCCTTATTTCGACCAACACCCTAAGTGAGAGACATCTCAACATATAGCGAAGGACGTCACCACTCATGTTAAAAGACATTTCCGAAATTTGTGAGGTTGCCATGGCAACAGAAAGTTCCGGTGCTCTGGATTTGTGTCTGCTTCATAACTGCCCAGGGAATGGTGTGGTGAGAGGGATCTTCAATATTCTCACATTAAAAACCGCATTTTCTCGACTGATCTGCAGAATAATACTGAAGACTTCCTGAGGAATGCAGTTGTCTGGTTTCCTTAATCACGCATGACAGAACCAACTAAAGGAGGTTTTGACGGCAGATGAAAGAAATGAGCATTGTGGTAGATTGTCTGTGATGAGAATGTATGTACTGATCAGTGTGTAAAGCGGTCCATCCACGTACAATATTATTGCACGATATGGGCCCAAAATGGGTGTCATGTGCTTCTGGCATAATGGACGGAAGAAAGATTGGCAATAATATTGCCCATTTTGATCCTCATATTATTGCACTTGGATTGGCCGCTTTAAGCCAGTTGCAAGGGCTTGGAATTCCAGGGTTAGAAATATCGTGGAGAAAGCAGGACAGGCATTTTTTTATTTCTTGTACATTTAAAACTAAAATGGGTACAGTTTGCCTGGGCGAAGATCAACAACATTGTATCTAAACCTCTTTGAGAAGGGTAAACATGAATTAGCCATTTAGTGAATCGACTGCTTGATTGCCAGAGGCATAAAAAATAACGAAACGAGAGGTGAGTGCCAAATACGACATTACCGGGTATTAGTTCTCTAGACAATAGTGGACGAATTCAATGTACTGCAGGGGGAAACCAGAGTGCCTGGAGAAAATCTGCGCTGTCAGAGTGATTCAACCTCTCTATTACGCAAGTACCGAGTTCGACTGGGAATCGAACCTGGAATCTCGGAGGTGACAGGCGCCATCTTTCTATTGCTCCACTCCACTCTCACAGCCCAAACTCCAGTGTTTCCGCCAGAGGGTACTAGGGTACCCTCAAAGGAACAGAAAAGGGTCATTTTCTTTAATTTCATGGGGTTTTTGTTGATTTTGAAGAAATTAGTACCCTCAAAAAAATTTCTGGCAGAGACCCTGAAGTCAGACAGGCATTACTGCTGAAACATCATAAATTAGACATTGGAGACAGGTCTTTGAGAGTTGTTCGCACTTTTTACTCAACGTTGGCATGAAAAAACAGCAGAAAATATATTAAAATCAAACATTGACATTAAATATTTGACATACCAGTGTTCTTTGTAAATGAAATGGGGAAACCTAATTATGATGTCCTAGTTATTACTGGTGGATTGAACTGTTTGTTCGAGGCCTGTTGTAGAGAAGAAACATTTTGTTTTAAATGGTAATTTTCTTTAAGACATGTATTATCAAGATCAATCCCATTTTCGTGAGGTAGTTTTCTTAACTCCTGCCGTGACTGAAATGAAAATGAAATTGCTGAGATAACAAGATTCCATGGTAATAAGCTTGAAACCTACGAGGAAGACTGCCACAATTTTACCCACGGAAAGGTTGCTAAGCAACGACACTACATGCCCCACATCACAGACGGATGAACTATGAGGTTTCACAGACGAGTCAACCTTGTCACTAGGGGTATGATTTGACTTGATTGGTAATGTGCACATGACAGATCGCTCAACCTCGTCCCCATACTGACTGTTGAGATCTCATTACCATAAAACACGAGGTGAGGAGATGTTTCTACTCATTCCCAGTTGGTCCCCGGCTTACCAAGTGGCAAGGCTGCGTTCCCAGGGTAAGACTTCATTTTTTTAGGATGGTAACATTGGTGCCTTCATACAATAGGAAAACACTGGTACCGCAACAAGAAACAGAAATCGTCAAATCTGTGAACTAATGCAGTACCACCAGGACAATATTTCCTGTATGTACACCATCTCTCACATTAGTGTCTTTGAATTTTCCCTTGTGGTCACATCCTATGGTGGGAACAACTCAAGGATAATCGAACAGGTATACCAACTTTGAGGACCGCTCCGCTATCAGATAGCGGAGCGGTTACGTCCGCTCAGCAAGCGGCAGGTGCCGGGTTGGAATCCAGCCCGGGCCAATGGGATTTCTCTGCATCCAACACATGCTGATGCATTGCGCCGTCGTGACGCCGTGTAAACATGGTCCACAATTTATGGTACATGACTATAGCAGAGCTCCAAGAGAGCCAACTAAAATTAATCAGCCAAATTCGTCAACTCTTGGTACCGCTATCTGCCATTCCAAGTCATTGATGGTAATGTTTCATATGCACCATCTTTCTTGCTTGTGTCTTCGAATCTTTGCTTTAAGAGACTGAGTCAATGTGGTCACATCCTCCAGCAGGAATTAAACTCAAGGATAATTGACCCGAAATCCCAACATTCATAACGATTGGAACCCAACGAGCCAATCGCCAGGCATCAGGAACGACATCTCCCTGGCACCGTGTTAAAGATGATATGAGGAGATTTATTAGTAAATGATCATGATGAGCAGCGAGGCGTGCAGAGTGATGTCGCCCTCCGGCACATCAAGGGAGGATAAGAAATAAGCCGGGACGTGACAATAGCCGCAACGTCTTGATTATCACAATTAGCAAGTGGTGGGCTGCTACGTTCCTTAGATGTCTTGCTAGTTCATTGAATGTTAGCCTACGAATCCAATACTCAAATAGGTTGGTTCAGGTGGGCAACATGAACCCCCACCTAATTGATCCCAAAACATAAATAGTAGCCTACTTGATCCTGTGGCTTGCACTTGGACTATTTTTCTCGCTCTCCCCCACACAGATTTCAAATTTTCAGGATATATTTTTATCACTGGGACCACCCTTGATGGACACCTCTGCCAGAAGGACAGCTCTGTATTAAGGACACCGAAGTTCATTCCAAGATTCATTCCAAAATTTCATGAAGTTCATTCCAAAGAGGTCATTTCTACTTGGTCTAATTCTCTGTAATTAAGACACCTTTCAATTAAGGACAACACCAGTCAATCCCAAATGTGTCTTAAAGAGCTTCCAATGTAGTTTTTCGTTGCAGAGAATGTACCGTAGCCCTATCTGCAAACTTTTCGAGGTGAATTAACCATCCAACCATCCACCAGCATTAACCACTTTCAACTTCTTATCATATTGCTGTTAAAAAATGCATTTCATTTGCAAACTAAAATAGCCCACATTACTGATCCCAAACTTGGAAGGTTCGCTACAATTGCCATGGACAGCCAATGAGGAAGAGAGGAACTCTAGAAAATACAACTACGAACAAAAGCCAAGAGTAATTTCATCTGTCAAATGAAGTTAGAACATCAACCTATAAAATATTCAGAGACGAAAATGACCACCGTAGACATAAAAAAAAATTAACTGATATTTGGCGTACTTTTAGTAGATTCATGACATTCTGAATTGATCATGTCAATTAAGATGACTTCCAGAAAATAAAGACGCCTCCTTCTGTTTTTTTCTAGTACAATGTACTACATCACATCCCGCAGGCAGATTGTTTCCTGGGCTTGTGGTCTGCAGTTGCACCTGGTAACTCTCCAATGGCATTGTCAATACAGTGTCAGATTACAATGCCAAGGAGTCCATTGTTGGAGATTGCCATTGCTTCCAAGGCATCACCTTGGCTTTGCAGCAGTCTGCAGAAGTATTTTAGTTATACCATGGTGCAAAAAAAACAAGATAAAAAGCCATACAACAAAACTACAGAATCGTAGGGGGCATTTCTGATTTGGGCTTTTCAGAGACTATGAAATGAGGCAGCTTGTTGTTCAGTCAGCTCATACAGACCTTTCCTAACCTAATCTTTGTGCAAATTTCACCATACAGGCTAAGGATGCACACTGACATCAACATGATCAAAGAATGTGCAACAATCTGGGTTCCACTGGCCATGTAGACAGATGTTCTTCAGGGCAGCCGTCACAGCCATCTCTCATTAGCATGTCAACACGATTTTCCAACTTCAGCAGGAATTGAATAATTTATGTTGATGACCACTGGTTCTATGATTACTGGATAAGTTTTATCATCACTAATTGATCGTAACATGTGATACAGGAATATAACTTATAATACCATGGTAACATTAGTCCTGACGATTCTTCCCATCCTACAACCAGCAAAGGAAAAGCCAAGACAAAACCAGGGCAGACTGAGCAGAACAATATCAACAGCTGAAGTTGAAGACACTTTCATAAAACCCACATTTTTTATGAATTTCGAAAAGTCATATGACTGTTGGCTTCTATTGTTCAAGACACACAGTTGGTCTGCCTCTAAGTAAAGTCAGTGGTAAAATTCAACAAAGTGGATCATGCAGACAGACTGATTGCATGGCAAAATCTTCTGTACTCAGTGCACCTGGACTGCAAAAAAGTCCAATACTTTTAACATCATAACAATTTGAAATTCAGAAGCGGACCTACCTGGCTGCGGGTGTAAGGATGGAATCTTCATCGGGAAAACCATCAGGAACGTTATGATTTAAAGTCAAAAATCCCCAAGAATCCAACGGTTCACTAAAACCACTTCAACCAGTACTCCAGACAAACTTTTTCATTTCATTCATGGTAAAACTTTCGCCATACAGAATATCCTTTATGCGCGCAGCAGAAAATCAATATCGCAAGGCGTGGGCATTACCAGTCAATCCTGGGGGTGGCAGGTTGTCATGTTGATGAAAATCTACTCGCAAAATGAACGTGGAATCAATCAATGAACAACAAGATGACTCGTATTGAACTGTCGCCAGAAATACAAACCTGGTACAGTCTACGTTCATAAATAGCAATGTAGCTGATGGTTTAACGGAGTTATACATCCCCATTAAACATGTTAAAACTTCTTTTACTCGATCGCAGCATGGGGAGGAACAGCTTGCATTATTCTGATGGCATCACAGCCATGACAGCTGTTTGAAGCTTGCATTTGCTGATTCATGGACCCAGACAAGAGGTACTCACCAGTAACACGATATATCAACAAAGAAAAGCTGATATAAGCCACACTTGTCAGTTTTAGAAAATCACTGTGTTTGACACATGGATATTTCAAGAGGATCAAACTTTCACCAAGTTTACTGAAAATGTAATGCCACACGTTATACGCAAGAGGCTATGTGACATTCCGAATCATCATCTTCTACATGCATATTGCATCACTGACAGGGTGTCTACAGCCTGTGGAGCACCAAATTTAAGACCTTTTTAAGACTTTTTAAGTATCGGCAAAATTTAAGATATATTTTCTTCAATGAACCCCACCCCCTTTATAGACACCCGACTGGGTTTGTGCCAGGAAAAATCTGATAGGGGTATTATGTTGCTGGGAAAGGCAGATGTCTGACATCCCGACGGCTTCGCTTAAGTTACATCTTGGTTGCGCGCAACTCATCGCGTAAGTTACACATAACTTATGCGCAACTTACACGAATTATGCACTATCGCGTAACATACATGTACATAACTTATGCATAACACAGCTCGTAGGTTGCGCATAAGTTATGCTCAAGTCACGCGTAACCCAAATTTAGGGATGTCAATTGTGATCTGTACTGTAGGTTAATAGACTCCGAGTCAGTTATACATCCACAAATAATGACGGTGATCTTGAGTGGAAGCTGGCAATCAAGATGAGCAAAATTTAGAAAGATGTTGGGTGGTGTAGCTTGCCTACTCATAATCATACGATGTACATCAATGGAAGAGAACTGGGAAAGGCCCTGGACTGAAAAATCATTTACCTAGAGTGAAAGAAATTATCAGAAATCAAGTTTTGCTGATCATTCAGTACAGTTTCAAATCTAGGGATGCCACCACACCCATCCTTCACTGCACTCCACCCCCGCTATCCCCATCCCCTCAGTACATTTAGTTTTCATTATGGTTGGGTGGGACTGGACTGGGAGTCACTAAGTAAAAGCTCAGGTGCAATATTTCTGAACTAGTGGGTCAGGGAGCATGGTTCTGTGCCTGGAGCATCTCAGTCATTGTGATGGCATTCCAGCCAGAAATCCAATCCGATGGGCCAATCTATCATTCATACATACACAATGAAGGGATGTAAAATACTTGCTTCAGTCAATTTGTAAAAGTAAATTAACATTCGTCGTTAAGAATTCGCTCATGTCTGCTCACGGCAAAATGTCACGTCACTAACACAGACTCCCACAATTCCAATCTGCCAATGGAATTATCAAGTAGATTAATTTACAGTTATTCCGTGTAACCATGGCAACAACTCATTGAAATTTCTGTCACTTGGTTGTGTGGTTTTACTGAATGCCTAAGCCAAACTAGATAAGGGAATTAACTCCCTGGAAAGCGACAACATTCAAACTGCATGTAACTTTCTGGATTCATAACCAAGAAACCACCAACCAATTGTCAGGACTGGACGCAATGGTTCCCGGGCCCGCCGCCAGGCGGAAAAACGGCGTAGCCAGCGAATTGCTTTGTCGAACCAGCGAGTAGAATGCCTCATAGTAGATTTTTCAAGAATGTGCATTTTTGTCTCCAATTGCGAGAACACGCCGTATTAGTTGTGCTTAGCGGTACTGTTTCCATGAAAGATATCCGTACTCGGTAATCATATATGAATGGATACAATATCACCGAAAATAACACGAAAATTCGGCATTTTATGGTGGTCGTCTGCTTTCTGCTTATAGGCCAAGCCGAAGTCGAATGTTCGCTTCACTGTCTATCACCCCGTGCAAATAAGAAATCATGCCCATTAACAGCGTAATCGGCCATTCAATCAGCACAAGCCATTGTCAACAATGTGGCTTAGTAACAGAGTTCTTTGTCTGCTTTGCCTAATTCATGCCGACATGTACTTCTCTATATTCCACCGCTAGTTCAGCACGTCGTTCGAACGTGCTTTTGTGACAACTGTGCTTGGGTACCGATTGCTGGAATAAGTCAATAAATATCTACGAATATGATGTTTTTTTTGGGCCTGTGAATGACTTGGATTAGCCGACAAATACTTTTTTCATGCACATGATTTCAGTGCTGCTGTGGAATTTTCCCATAGGTCCTAATCAATAATGCCACAGCTACGCGGGCTACCGCTAGGCTGCCGTAGGTAGCCTAGCGGTAGCCGTTTATTTTGGAATGGAGGGGATGCATGGCAGATTATTAAAATCGCAAATATGTGTCGCATTCATCCCTCCATTCCGAAAAAATTCTTTCAGCTGGTAATCTTGTTTCCGCCAGTTCCGGATCCACATACCGATCTCCACAACCTAATTCTCAACTCCCACGTTTTCCCCTTCCCCCTCGCCCGTAAAGCTCTGGATTTAGATACCGGTACCATAAAGACAGCGGGTGAGTGTCAGTGGGCAAGGTGTAGGCTCTGCAGGTTGTTGGTTTGATTCCCAGGGGTCCGGCAGCCAAATGTCCTTTTAAAGTGACCTAGCTTTGGTATATCCCTTGTGCTTTGCACCCCCCAAGATTTCTCCATAAATTACATGTACATGTACCTACATGTAGGAATATTCTCTGTTCTGTTCTGATCAGATTCAGCAAATAAAGGATGAGAGGCAACAGCCATGTTTCAGAACTTTTATCATAGCACATGGCAAGTATTTTCTCAATGTGCAGTGGAACCTCTCTATTAAGGACACCTTTGGGACTGTCAGAAGCTGTCCTGAATTGAGAGGTGTCCTGATTACAGAGGTCAAAATGAATAGAAACGAACAGTTTGGGATTAAATTTTGGTGTCCTTAAATAGAGAGGTGTCCTGCTGGCAGATGTGTCCCCTAAGGGAGGTTGGAGTAAGCCTGGTCAATAGACCAATGTCAGGCATGTTTAACCACCTGCACGGCTCCTAACCATCCACAACGTGTGGCAAAGCTACACTAACACAAAAGTCAGACAACATGAATCAGTATGGAGGTTCAGAGATGAACAAACGCCGAAATCTTCTGGCTTCAGGGACACCACGGTCAATTAAGCTGCAAATCCCAAGATGGTCTTTCATTAGAGAAGCAGAGCCAAAAACCATTCAATTGTATTGAATCGCACAGCAATCGATTATCGACTTTGAAATGATGAAGTAGTTTTCAGCGGGTGGTGCTACCTTTTGTTCACTTATGGAACTTCTGTCTTAGCGTTCACTAACATGAGCAATACTGATGTGGAAGCCTGGGCAACCACATATCAGATTAAAGCATCTCTCGTAGAGGACAAAGTTGGTGGTACCGGTATTTATTTGAAACATTTCCACAGACCAAGTTTTCGAAAGGTGAGAAAATATCAGCTAAAACCCTAAGTTAATTTATTTTAAGTCATGTAAGTAGACGATATACAAATCACATCTGACAGACCGACAAAATCAACACCAAGTTATGTTCATCACTGGTTCGTCATGTTCATCATGCATCTCTCTTGAGATAATACTTTTTCTCAATAATAAGATCTTTTTCAAAGCGGATAAGATTCTTTAAGTGAAAATTTAGAAGAATCTTCAAATAAATCCATTACATCTTTTGCAGTTCACTGTGCTGCCATCTATGAATTAAAGAAGAAATCAATACAGTGAAGTTACGCTGACTGCTGCAATGGGGGCAGCAAGATTTTCTGTGTTCAAAGGTCATGTGCCAAACCAAAGACACTGGGTCTGGTTAGACTGGACGGCCCAGTACAAAACTAGAACAAAAAGTATTTAGTATCTCGCATTGATAATACCCATGAAAAGCTTGAAGGTTTTATAAAACTGTGTTTCGATAAAGGCAGTTTTTTTCCCACAAGTGGACCACAACCAATACCTTCCTTTTTTGAAACGAGGCGAGCATAGGCGTTCACAGCTTAATTGGCATCGTCACAAAGATAAAGGTACAATACAATCATGTCGTGACTTCAGCACTTTCTCTTTGACTTTGTACACATTTCAAATGACAGTTCCTCTGCAACGCAAATGCCATCTGTGAACTACAACAGGAACTAAAATGTTGAACTTGTCTTCTTGGGTTACCAGACTGGGCCGTCACGCAGTACCGTGGTCGATAAGTGCACGTGACTTTGTCGCGCCAAACCGCGAAATGACCGAATATTCGTTTTGGCAGAAAACACCTATAAATCCTGCGTCGAGGGGACGGAAACTTCTCACCGTAAACTTATACAATTTTCGTCAATAAACAAGCAAGAATTCACTCTGTCGTACTCACGTTTAAAGATTTTACAGGCAATTTTAGACCGAAATTTACCTAATGGCAGGCCTGCCATGCCTACCTGCATTATATGCCATTTTCGGCGCCACAAACGCCTGCAGAGCTTGAAATTCAGTTCCGGTATGTAGATAAGATGATAGAGATTGCATTTGGACAGGTCATTTCAAAATGACGCCTTTTTTAAACAATTGACGCTTTTTTGAAATCAGACGTGCTAAAGTCTCTTATCTTTGGATGGTCTCGGTTAGCCGCGATTGTTGTTCTAATCTCCACAAGTAAACCATTGTAAACGTTGACTTTAACTGCCACTTGATATCACGCTGCAGCGCGACCACCATTCCCACCATGCTCGGCGAGCAGTTGTGCGGTTGCGCAACATTCGATCCACTTCCTCTTTTCACCACAGATTTCACGGTAAAGCGTGAATCACGGTACCGCGTGACGGCCCAGTCTGGTTACTGACAACTGTTACTTTTTGCAAGAGCCCACAAAATGAAACTGCATGAAACAAATGGCAAAAATCTGTCATTTTCTGTTAGCTATCATCAGACTGCAGGATTTAGGGCTGCCAGAGGAGCACAGTGGAAACACTGGTGCCCGTCACCACTGACGTTCCAATTATGATTATTTAATCTCAAGTCGCACCCATTCTTATGTGGTAGAGACCGGTGAATCTCTTTGATAGCACAGGTTTTCTGGGCACCCCGGTTTCCTCCTGCTGCACCTCCTGATTCACCAAATATTGTCTACAGAGGTAATAATGCCGTACATCATTTGGCATGTGATTCGTAACATTTTTTCCACTTCACAATTTCTTGTACAAAATACGACAAATTTCACATGAAAGTTATCCTACCTTGTCCCTGGTGTTGGGCACTTTCAGGCTACCGAACTTTCCATCCTTGCGACGACTCTGATTGAGGTGGTGGACATTCGGACTCTTCTCAGATTTCGACTTGTTGCCTTTTGTCGGACTCTTGGGGGAAGCAGGCTTCGTTGAGACAGGAGACGCCTTGTTGGTTGTTGAAGCTTTTTGTGATACAGCAACACCTGCCTTACCAGATGTATTCTGTGCCTTCGTGGAATTCTTTGCACATGGTCCTTTTCCACTGCCCTGGCTCCCCTTACCCTGACTCTTTAGTTTCTCTCTCTTCAGGGCTTGGGCCAGGTTGAAATGTATCGTGTTGTTAGATGCCTTCGTTTGAGCCTGGGTGCTCTTTCTGGTGCGTTTTGTTGGATCATCTGGTGGTTCGAGGCTGGCTTTACGCCTCGTCTTGATACCAGCCCTGGAGCTCATGCCTAAAATAGAAAAGTGTGCTGTTGTAAGTAAAAATCATGAGGATAACCTATCTGTCATCATCTAGCTTGTACATTTTACGTCTTTACACAAAGAAAAGGCTAGGATATCTCACAAATTTGACCTTTCTAAAAGCTGATTGATCCCTGAGCAACTCTGAAATGTCGTTTTTCGGGAAATGTCAATGTCAGTCAAGCTCAAAGGAAAGGGGTTCATTTAGGTCTGTATTACTCTTCCATATTTGCCAGGAGAGGACCAGGGACCTTATTCACAAACCTTCCGTAACTTTAAGGACACGCAAATCCTTTGTCAGGCGGATAACAAACAATAGGTTATCTGCAAATGGACGATAATTTACAGGCCTTTAGATTCCCCTCTAGTCCAGACACCCTCTATTTTTTTACCTTATTTTGGGGACATTTTTCGTCGCATATTCATCTCCATCTTGAAGCCATCAGTCACCAAGGAGACTGGGTTTTGTAGTTATGAGAGTCATAGAAATAAAGAAAATCCAATCCTTCATGTTTGAAAAGTGCAGGAGAGCTATTTATTACACTCCTCAGAAGTGCTAGGAGAGCTATTAGCTCTCGGGGAAAACTTTAATGACAAAGATTTGTTTCTTCATGGAGTTTTTGTTTTCTGGAGACGTGGCCTTAGCGTCAATGTTTGTATCTTTGGCGTATATACGCTAAAAATAGGCGTGAAGGGAAACCCTGTTTCCCAAAGGTTCCCTGCTCCATAAATTACATGTACAATACAGGTCACAACTGACATCCCTACGGCTTCGCGTAAGTTACTCGTAAGTTATGCGTAACTTACGGCTTTGGTTTTGCGTAACTCACTGCGTAACTCGCCAAAATCGCGTAACTCGCCTCGTAAATCGTTGCGTACCTAGCGAAATTCACATAACTCACCTCGTAAGTTACGCTCGTGAGTTGTTGCATAAGTTACGAGTGACTTACGCGTAACTTACGCGAATTTAGGGATGTCAATTGTGACCTGTACTGTACCTACATGTAGGAATATTCTCTGTTCTGTTCTGATCCGATTCCAAGCAAATAAAGGATGAGAGGCAACAGCCATGTTTCAGAACTTTTATCATAGCACATGGCAAGTATTTTGTCAATGTACAGTGGAACCTCTCTATTAAGGACACCTTTGGGACTGACAAGATGCTGTCCTGAATTGAGAGGCGTCCTGATTACAGAGGTCAAAATGAATAGAAACGAACAGTATGGGATTGAATTTTGGTGTCCTTAATAGAGAGGTGCCCTGCTGGCAGATGTGTCCGCTAAGGGAGGTTGGAGTAAGCCTGGTCAATAGACCAATTGTCAGATGTTTAACCACCTGCAAGGCTCCTAACCTCCACAACGTGTGGTAAAGCTACACTAACACAAAAGTCACACAACATGAATCAGTATGGAGGTTCAGAGATGAACAAACGCCGAAATCTTCTGGCTTCAGGGATACTATGGTCAATTAAGCTGCAAATCCCAAGATGGTCTTTCATTAGAGAACCAGAGCCAAAAACCATTCAATTGTATTGAATCGCACAGCAATCGATTATCGACTTTGAAATGATGAAGTAGTTTACAGCGGGTGGTGCTACCTTTTGTTCACTTATGGAACTTCTGTCTTAGCGTTCACTAACATGAGCAATACTGATGTGGAAGCCTGGGCAACCACATATCAGATTTAAAGCATCTCTCGCAGAGGACAACAGTTGGTGGTATTTATGTGAAACATTTCCACAGACCATGTTTTCGAAAGGTGAGAAAATATCAGCTAAAACCTTAAGTTAATTTATTTTAAGTCATGTAAGTAGACGATAGACAAATCACATCTGACAGACTGACAAAATCAACACCAAGTTATGTTCATCACTGGTTCGTCATGCATCTCTCTTGAGATAATACTTTTTCTCAATAATAAGATCTTTTTCAAAGCGGATAAGATTCTTAAAGTGAAAATTTAGAAGAATCTTCAAATAAATCCATTGGAACATCTTTTGCAGTTCACTGTGCTGCCATCTATGAATTAAAGAAGAAATCAATACAGTGAAGTTACGCTGACTGCTGCAATGGGAGCAGCAAGATTTTCTGTGTTCAGAGGTCATGTGCCAACCAAAGACACTGGGTCTGGTTAGACTGGACGGCCCAGTACAAAACTGGAACAAAAAGTGTTTAGTAGATCGCATTGATAATACCCATGAAAAGCTTGAAGGTTTTATAAAACTGTGTTTGATAGGCAACAGTTTTTTTTCCACAAATACAAGTGGACCACAACCAATACCTTCCTTTTTTGAAACGAGGCGAGCATAGGTGTTCACAGCTTAATTGGCATCGTCACAAAGATAAAGGTACAATACAATCATGTCGTGACTTCAGCACTTTCTCTTTGACTTTGTACACATTTCAAAATAATGACAGTTCCTCTGCAACGCAAATGCCATCTGTGAACTACAAGAGGAACTAAAATGTTGAACTTGTCTTCTTGGACTTGAACTTGTCTTCTTTACTGACAACTGTTACTTTTTGCAAGTCCACAAAATGAAACTGCATGAAACAAATGGCAAAAATCTGTCATTTTCTGTTAGCTATCATCAGAGACAGCAGGATTTAGGGCTGCCAGAGGAGCACAGTGGAAACACTGGTGCCCGTCACCACTGAGGTTCCAAGTATGATTATTTAATCTCAAGTCACACCCCCATTCTTCATGTGGTAAAGACCGACGAATCTTTGATAGCACAGATTTTCCGGGCACCCCGGTTTCCTCCTGCTGTACATTGTCTACAGAGGTAATAATGCCGTACATCATTTGGCACGTGGTTCTTCACATTTTTTCAACTTCACAATTTCTTGTACAAAATACGACAAATTTCACATGAAAGTTATCCTACCTTGTCCCTGGTGTTGGGCACTTTCAGACTACCGAACTTTCCATCCTTGCGACGACTCTGATTGAGGTGGTGGACATTCGGACTCTTCTCAGATTTCGACTTGTTGCCTTTAGTCGGACTCTTGGGGGAAGCAGGCTTCGTTGAGACAGGAGACGCCTTGTTGGTTGTTGAAGCTTTTTGTGATACAGCAACACCTGCCTTACCAGATGTATTCTGTGCCTTCGTGGAATTCTTTGCACATGGTCCTTTTCCACTGCCTTGGCTCCCCTTACCCTGACTCTTTAGTTTCTCTCTCTTCAGGGCTTGGGCCAGGTTGAAATGTATCGTGTTGTTAGATGCCTTCGTTTGAGCCTGGGTGCTCTTTCTGGTGCGTTTTGTTGGATCATCTGGTGGTTCGAGGCTGGCTTTACGCCTCGTCTTGATACCAGCCCTGGAGCTCATGCCTAAAATAGAAAAGTTTGCTGTTGTTAGTAAAAATCATGAGGATAACCTATCTGTCATCATCTAGCTTGTACATTTTACGTCTTTACACAGAGAAAAGGCTAGGATATCTCACAAATTTGACCTTTCTAAAAGCTGATTGATCCCTGAGCAATTCTGAAATGTCATTTTTCGGGAAATGTCAATGTCAGTCAGGCTCAACAGGAAAGGGGTTCACTGGTCTGTTCACTCTTCCATATTTGCCAGGAGAGGGCTGCGCTATTTGGAAATTTAGAGCCAAATTGGTATATTTAGGCTCAATTTCTGACCTTGTTACATGTACTTGATTCACAACAATTATTACTCTCCATTCCAAATCCCCTTGGCGCGAGGTTTATCAACGATAGCTCCGCAACGGCTGGGCCGATTTTGATGAAACATACGTCAGTTGACTTATCTTTCTTGGCGGTACAGCCATCATCACAGTCAATTTCCCGAAAAACGTGACAGAAAAAAGTTGTTTCACAAATCACCGTTTGTGCTGACGGCCGAAATGGCGGCCATTTTGAAATGACGCAATGCATCGCGCACGTGTAAACTGCACTGAACAGCATCGCGAAATGAAATGGGTTTTGAGAAAGAGGTCCGTTATGCAGACCTTACGCAAAAAATGAAGATAGCAGAAAGATACCGGCAAGAAAGACAAGTTTATTGATGTATGGTATGTTGAATTTGGCCCAGCCGTTGAGGAGATATCGGCCGAAAACCTCGCGCCAAGGGGATTTGGAATGAAGAGTAAGAATGAATGTTTCAGCTTAAGTCCCTTGCGACTTCAGCCAATCAGGTTTAAATTTAGCACTGGCGACTGGCAGTAGGCCTACTGATCCTGCAGGAGGAGCAAATGGAGTGACACCCAAGAATAAAGTCCCAAAACTCCTTTGAAAGTATCGAGTTTGCACTGAGAGCAGATATTACACCGAATGGAAAGTAGGCTTTTGAATGTAAAGGACAAATGTAGAATTCAACTGCTTTAAGAAATAGTTCTCCAACTGGTCATTTCAACAACTCAAGCCATTTTCCCCAACACAGTATCACACTCCATGCCCAGACAAGCAGGCACACCACCCCACTGCAGTCACTGAGCACCACACAAAAGAGAAAGTTCACCAGAAAGATGTGGTAACCATGGCAATACCAACTCCGCTATAGTAACATACACCGGTACCTAGGCATGTCACAGAGCTCCAAGTTCCACGCTCTCAGGATCTATCAATACGATCCAGGCTGTGATGGAGCAGGAGTAAAGTTTAAAGGCGTGGAAATGCAACCCTAATATAGGCAAAAACGAAAAGTATTGGAGGGTGTCCAATCTGGGTAGGAAGAGGGTGAATCTTTATCATAAACAGGGTGGGATATCCATCTACATACAGTCTGATCAGCTGGTCCCTAGGAACATGAGGAATGGAGGCAATTATTCAACAGTTCCAAGCAAACATATTTTGACGGTTTTAATTGAACTCCTTTCCTTGGCGAAGTTGAGACTGGCCGATGATATTAGCATTCGGGAATGTCAAAGGAAGTGCTACCAAAACAACCACTAAAAGAATCATTGATGAAAACTCTCTGGACCAAGATGAAACTTGCAGGGCGAAGGCATAGGAGTTTCTTCAAGAAATGAAGTGATAGAGAGGACTCAGAATGGCAACAGGGAAGATTCGATCATGAATTTTTGCAATATACATGTATAGAGCTTGTGCAGATGACGTCATCATGGAAAATCCGCCATCTTGACAGTCAAATTGACATCAAACGATGTCAGCGACCCACGTGGTGCAGTTTGTCGTCAGCGCAAGTGGAGTGTGTGCGTCTTCAATGATGAGGCGATCTACACTGTGGTGTACTTTGTCGTCGACGTCAGCATGGTGGACCGTTGGCCAAAAGTGACGTCATAATGACCCACTGCACAAGCTCCATAGGTGTTGTGATGATCAACCATGCAATAACTTTGTATAATGCATTGACACTGGATCACTACTCTCAATGCAATAGGGAGTCAACATCTGGTACATTGTACTCCCATTTTTTTTTAGTTTATGTCTAGATGTAATCATGCACCCCAAACATTTAATCGATTGGTGCCAAGATACAAATGAGTAGAATAAATGTATTTGCAATATTTCAGGGCCTAGCTGCCTACATTTTGTACCAAATTTCAATGATGCCACAATGGGAACACTTTAGGGTCTTGTGTGGAGAACACAGGATTCACATTCAGTGACCGAAAAGCAGCTTTTTATGCCAATAGCTCCCCCAGAACCCTTACTAGAGTCATGACAAGCACTGACTTCAGTCTGATTCAGGAAGAGGAGTTATCACGGGAACCACGCCTGACAATAGGAGCTGTCAGTGAGTTGACCAATAGGTGTCACTACGGCCCAATTCAATGCATATAGCGGACCCATTCATTCTTGATTGAGCACCAATCACGTGTATTTTCCTGTGTATTGGTCCGCTAGAACTTTGCTGCCATCTTTTGGCAATACGCGCAGCCGACTGCTCCTATGGGCTGCCAGAATGGCGCAGTGGAAACCTTGGTGGTGCCTACCACTGCTAAGGTTCTCGGTTCAATCCCCAACCGGACTCACTGTTTATGTGATAGAGAGGGCAACACTCTTTGACAGGCAGGTTTCCTCAGGGCACTCTGGTTTTCTGCAGGACTCAGTTTTCCCCTCCCATCCTACTGCACATTCACCAAATATTGTACCAATTATAGGCCTACTGTACTTGGCCCTCAGCTCTCAACTATATTTTAAGCATAAATAAGCTTCTTGATGAAACAGTGCATCCCAAAACAAAAATTTAAGCATTCTCTCACTTTAATAATCAACTTATTCAAAGTTCCCCACTTAAAGTATAAATAGGATCAACTCATGTAGATTAGTTCAAAGCTTCGCTATCAACAACTGTATACACAATGTAATACAAGTTGGAGACAATATCAAAATCAATACTGTAATTCTGCCAACATCCATGCACAAGACACAGGAGTTCTCTACATACAGTGTGTGTGAACAGTATCACAGTTTTACTACCGGTACATACATGTACTCATTTTCCAGTAAGAAGAGTGAAGTCCAGATGAAGGGATGCAGAAATCAGGCCTGACAGATTTAAGGGTAACAGTTTCTGATACTCATGACAGATCCACACAACTTCAACAAGGCCAACCTCATTATGTTAAAAGTCCTATGGACGACATTCGTGGCGCAGAAATATGCTAAATTGTCCCTAGACTGATGTCCATTGAACATATTCTGTCCTGCACTGAGGCTACATCCAGAATCTTGAAGCCACACAACTTGATGCCCACCAGCATCTCATCACTCCGACACAAAATGGCATCGTCAACTTTTCAATACCCCAGGATGACAGGAAACCAGGGCTCTGATTTGTCTAGATGAGAAGTGATCAGATCAAGCCTAAGCCTTCATTAGGTGGCTTTGGATATGAACAAAGGAATATCCAAATGTGTCAAGTCAATAATTCACAACTTACAAATTTGACTCGAAGCACAGATTGAAACTTTGATTGAAAAGAAACAGTGAGCATGGCTCCACATTTGACAGTCAATATGTCCTCCATACTGTTTACAGATTACTATTCAGCAAAAGTAACATCCCTTGAAAATCATCCGTTTGGCCAACAAAAGGCTGACAAGAATGGGACTTCAATCTAACAGTGGGTACCTACCGATTAGCCGATTCAACGCCTGGTGAGAACGTGATTAACCTAGTGAAGAACTCGTGAAAAATTTAGAGGACTCCTCCGAAGGGTCACGTCAGGCTGACAGTGAAAACTCCACAGAGCATGCTCAGAACTAAACATGATTCAAGAGTTTTTAACATGGCCGCCACTCATGACGAGAGAGGTAATTTCAAAGTATGCTCCCAAAATGAACGAAGGCAAATAAAGTGACAAACCCATAGGAGAAATTCACCATCGAAGTCGAATAACAGATTAGGAAGAAATTCCCCTAGCACGCTCCATGCCACGCACGTCAATAATGAATGTACACACGTTGCAGAATAGATTTTCTCTGCATGCCCATGTACAGGGATCAGAGAGTCTCGAGGAATAATGCGGCAACATAATGAGGTATCGCATCAATCTATAGGGCTGCTGTACCGATGGGGGATGACTAAGGTGAAACAAGCAATACGTAATCACTATCCAATTGATTGCTGGGAGTGGAACTGAGCAAAGGGGTATTGGATTTTCTGGAGGAGAACTCGGCGAGTTTACAGTGCTCTTCAAGTGAAAATGATATGTTTTTGGTATAAATCAGTGAACAAGTAATAAATGTGGTCGAATAAATCAGTCATGAACACATTCAGAATGGTGGAAGGAGAGGGAAGACTTTGCCAACTTCTAGCAATGCAATCGACATTCTGCAGTGGAAGTTCAGTTTGACCGGAAAGGAAGGAGTTGGCCCCAGGATGTCAATTGATCACAGTACAAGTTCACCAACTTGGAGGGAAATATGTGACCTGCCACAGCAAAATGAGTTGGAATGCGCACAGAAGAAGACCAAACATGTCTAATACATTTATGACACCAACATTTTGTTGATTTCAGGACTGTCTGCCCATTGTGAAATTTGACTTTGTCGATTTCTGTAATTTTTGTCTGGTGTCATCTTCGGTCTTCTTCTGTGTGCATTCCGACTTATTCTGTTGTGCCGGGTCACATATTGGTATTTTGAAAGAGCTACACTTGGACAATTCTAAGGCCAAGGGCCATATGCACCAACGAAGATTATCTTGAACTCAGGTTGAGCCACAACTTTTCAATTGTTCAGGTTTGCCAGGCATGCCAGGGCATGATGTGACATGGAAAAGTTGTGGCTCAACCTCAATTCAAGTTAATCTTTGTTTGGTGCATACGGCCCAACAAAGATTATCTTGAACTCAGGTTGAGCCACAACTTTTCCAAAATTGTCACATCATGCCCTGGCAAACCTGAACAATTCAAAAGCTGCAGCTCAACTTGAGTTCAAGATAATCTTCGTTGGTGCATACGGGCCCAAGTTTCTCTCTCATTTTGATGTAGGCCAATTTTCACATTGCTATGGCCCTGATTTGTATATGCTGGGCACATGATGGTTGATTGCGACACTGGTCTTCGGTATTTTGATAGTCGGTTTTCTTCCTCTATGATGTCTACCAAACACAAAAAGAATTTTTGGCATGTTTGTATCACTCACTACATCATTCACAGACAGAAGCATTGTTCATTTGAATAATCATTTGAATGTCATTCTAAAATGTCATTCTAAAATGACATTCAAATGATTATTCAAATGAACATTTTTCTGTTTTCATCAGGACTGCTTCTTTCTATTCTAAATCTCAATAATCATCCAATTTGCAAGTTTAAAGAAACATGCCAGAAACTTGGATACCTGCACCAAATTTGTCCTTCAGTTTTGGTTATCTCCACCAAGTGTGCGCTGACAACTCAACCCAAGGTTTCACATTTAACATGGAATTACCAACAGATGAAAACATCAACCAAAACTTCTCAGGGATTTACCGGTATAAGGTAATTGGTCCAACTCCATTTTTTGAGAACATCCAACGTGTCCAATGTGTGCAGCATGTCACTTGGAGGTGAGACCACTGCCTTCACCTACATTTCTATTACCAATGCAACCTGTTCCCACGCCTACCCACAGCCAAGGGCGTAATTTGGACTTGTCATACACTTAGCACTCTTCTTTCCTTTTTCTTTGGGAGGAAGAAGGACCATTCTTCCCGAGATTCAGTGTACCGGTATCATGGAAATATACTACTCAAAAAAAGTTAAGGACCACTTTTTTCATGACTCATAATTCTGTTTCAGGCATTGCTTCAGAACACGTTATGCAACAACTGAAACTTACCACATCTGTAATTCATAACAGTGTGTTTGAGGTCATCCAGGACAGTTGATGCCATTTTCAGCTGTAAAAACTGTCAAATGAAAATTAAGTTGTGCACAAAATAACAAGTGGTCCCTAACTTTTTTTGAGTAGTGTGCTTACTATGCCAGGCCCTTAAACAGCCATAGCTGATGGTGGAGAGA
Organism: Notospermus geniculatus; assembly: GCA_002633025.1. Lineage (NCBI taxonomy): Eukaryota > Metazoa > Nemertea > Pilidiophora > Heteronemertea > Lineidae > Notospermus > Notospermus geniculatus. The sequence goes on from NMRB01000076.1 coordinate 624,746, forward strand.
ATAAAAAGTTGGATGGGCTTGTGATAGGCCTAATGTACACATTCAGGATTTAGCCTCCCTTGCCTTACCAATCCCCCAGCGTGATTGTAGGCCTAGTCGTCAGGCTTAGTGGAATGGACCACCTGCAGAGACAATCTTTATCAAATCTGTCATGTACTTTAAGGACACTTCCACTTCATCCAGGCCATCTGGCCACACACTGTCCCATATCCACACAGGCCTAGGCCTAGACCAACCCTTGAAACTATCTGACATAGGTCTACATGTGTTCATCATAAATTCAGGCACGGGCAATACAGGGTTCATACTGACATGACATTTTGCCACAAATGGCCAGATGTGATGACGTTGGTGGCTTCCATAACAATAAGACCATTGAAATCGAAATAAAGTGACATTGACCTTTGGCTAATGAATCAAATCAGTCTCAAGTGTCAGGCAGTACATTATACAATCCATTTCGAAATACAATTGTTTTAGAACGGGCACATACTCTCAAATAAACCCCCAAGGAATGAAGCATCCATCCCAAACCAGTCCGAACATTACATCATTGCAAAATGAAGCACGGCATGTACATAGCATACATTGTATACACATATACAGATGTGTGGACGCAGCGTCTCGAAAGGTCCCGGCTTGAAGACAAAATTTGGCGCAATTTGGACATATTTCAATCTCAATCCTACCTGGTACAGTTCTTCTGATATGCAAGATGGGAACTTTTCCACTTATTTGCGAAAATCACCGCTAGCAACCACTTCTCGATGCGCTGCAACTTTTCGGGACAAAGGCAGATATAACTTTTCTATCCCATAATAGGTTGCGAAAAGTTACTGCGCATGCTCGGTCCGATTATATTAGCGCAGGTGTCAGAATCAGACCGGTGATCATGGTAACATTCTTTTGTGGGGTGTGAAATGAAAATGATTAGAATTTGCATTGACTGACTCATAAGTTTCAGTTTGAAATCACTGTTTTAACTTTTCCCAAAGTATCAAAAGAAAAAAGGGAAGTTTTATCTTTAATGGAGGAGAATTTTATAATTGATTGATTTGACCAAAAAAGTTTATTGATAGTTGACATATGACTGTCATATGATGATATTCCTCGTAAGTTTCAATAATTTTCATTTGAATGACATAAGGCCTATTACTGTTGGAATAATACTGCTGTTTCACCTTTTCCCAAATTCAAATGAAAACGCCAGGAAACTTTCACAACGACCTGCTGGATAAACATTCAATTTTCATCCTGTTAGGCCCCCTACTCTGGAGCCAATTTGCAAGGGCGAAATTATTTCTATGGGGGCAAGTCGGAGCAAACTTACTGGGACGCAAACATCGACGAGAGGACATTCTGAGGTTCCAAAAATTCTCTACACCCTTGCTCGGGGCCTAGTATTCCGACGACAGGATTCTGTTGGTATAGCCAATATTGGTCAATCATTTTGTAAAACAGCTAAGGCAGGGTGCGTCGCCGCCCGTTGCTGAGTGCGCGCGAAAAGATTCGGCGGCAAAGTGACGACGTTTTTTAAAAGCGCCGAAACAGGTTAAACCTAGCAAGGCGTAGCCTACTACCATTTCCGAAAGGCAGCGACGATTTTTTCATAGGCCTATACAGATCCCGATACAGATCAAGCATTGATATTGAGTTCCGGGATTGAGTTATAACAGCAATTTCCCCTGACATGACTTCGGTGGGCATTTTCGGCGGGGTTTTCGTCTGACATCAGGTAATACTCCTTTGCATCGTCATATACATATCGACATCAGGAATTCCCCCACAGAGGCCAAGGTCTTCCGCCATCTGGTATCAGTTTGCCAGTGTCTTACTCAGGGGCGGATCCACGATTTCGGAAAAGAGGGTGCGCACTGTGCTAGAAACACTGAAATCTGCGGTGAATTTCAGTGATTTGCTCCGAATTTCACGGTCTATTTTACAGATTTGTTGGCCGAAAGGGGGGCGTGCGCCCCCTCCCGGCGTGCCTGTTCTGCTGGCTCACACTGAACTACGGCCCGGACTTTTACGGCGAAATTCTGTCGCAGCAGGCCGATGCTCCCCGCAATAACTTCGAGATCGTGAGGCGGCCCGATAATCGCAACCGCATCCTCTCAAAATCAAAGCGCTGCCGAGAAAACGTCATTCCGACATCTCCACCATCGTTGTCAGAGTCTTCTGACCAGAGTCTGAGGATGCAGTCAATAGAGATGGATGGAGACGCCGAAGAATCGAACCGAATTAAAATTTCGACTGCTGGACCGACTGGAATTTTCGTTAAATTCGTCCGCGATGCTGCCTACGCGCACCATTATGGCGCGAAACCCCACCCTTGTAAAAATCCACTGAGCTTCACTCTCACGAGAGAAGGCAGGCGCTGGTCGCCAATATCACACCACAGGGTCATTTATAAGGTATCTCCTCCGTAATATATTTTCTGAGGGAGGCAATAGCTGAGTGAAATTACCTGAATCTCAGGATGGTTCACCTAACTGCGTAGCAACATAGGAAGAAATGGGCAGAGAACGGGCCCTTCTGGGACACCAAGCAGTATGGTAGTGAACGCGGCATGTCAACATCACTTCCATGATGGAAGACCTAGCGCATCATTTGATCTAGCTTGCCGTATTGATCTTTGGCAATACAGATATTTTGGTTGCATCATGGCAAGATCCAGTCCTCAAGCAATCCACAGTTTATCATCAGTAAGGCTCTGCTTCGCTGATAGGGTCCAAGACAGATCCTTAGGCATCAACAAGGGTATAATAGGATCAGTGTTCCATACCGCCACTGGAACATGGTCTCGTCTGAAGTGGAGGCGAGTTCATCACTGGCAGGAGGCGTTTGTTTGGTGCACCCTCTGCTCTATGAATAGCAAGCCTGATATCATTGTTCATGAACAAAACTACTCAACGATATTAAGCAAGAACAACTTTTTTTCAACAATAACCTACTTTTACAATAATATACCATAATATTCCAGGCAGTACCTCTTAGCAGACAACAACAATTCTAGGCAGGGTGATTCCAAATGGTGCACAAGGGGTTAACTGCGGCCCAGTCTAGGGAAAACCAGGCACAGGTCTCAAGTAAGAAGTGAAAAGGCACTTGACTGCCCTGTTACATGTACATACATGTGTTAGGTCATCGTCTCATTGCTGAAGAATTGCTTATCTTCCTTACTATAACAATGTAACTGATTTCAGCCTTTGTGGTGTAACCATTACTCTAATAATTTCCCCCTGGTAGACTTGTGTCTGGTTTTCCCACGTCCGGTCACAGTTTTCAATAACCCAACCATTCTCTACCAAAACACAACATCATGATCCTTTCAATAAGTCATTTACGTGATCCCCAAGAAAGAAAACCAACGACTTTGCTATTGACATGTACACTTCTAAGTTGAGATTCCAAGCAAATGAAAATGCCTAGCCCTTAACCCTTTCGTTACGTGGGACCCGGCCACCGGGTCATCCAACCCCCATGAAATTTCCGTGGGACCCGGCCACCGGGTCATAGTTGTTTATTCAGTTTCTCTTCACTTCTTCATACAGTAAATTATGGAGTAAAGGTCACAAAAAAACTAAAATGGCCTCCGTAAGCTGGTGACCATTCGTGCCAGTGACGAAAGGGTTAAGCAGTCAGCCCCAGGTTAGGTGTACGGGTAAATGCATTTCTGGTCACATCATTATAAGTGCTAATGCATTGGAAAAGGCCCATCTGAACTTTCTATAGTAACCATAACTGCAATACAAGCATGCACTCACAGTTTTTTGGGATTGGGATTATTGAAAGTACATGTATAGAAATAGTTGACCATTAAACCAAATATGGTACATTGTACATGTATACTGAAAACTGTCGAACATGGCCGTAAAGGGTAGGCTGCATAGTAAATGCATTAAGCGAATTCATGATATGCAATACAGGAACGAGCAACACTGTCAACGGATGCAAGCTGTAGTTTTTTCTAAATTCCAACTTTCATCAACTTGGAGAAAGAGAAGTTACAGATTGCAGTAACATACAGTGGACTGAAATAAGTAGAATAGCCAAAAAAAACATGGAAAAAAGACACCATGTTTGGTTCAAAATGCATGTTTGATATTATGTATTGTGGTACATGTATGTAACATTATCCGTACCGTCTGTATCTTCATAAGCTGGTGAGCATTTGTGCCAGTGACGAAAGGGTTAAGCAGTCAGCCCCAGATTAGGTGTAAATGCATTACTGGTCACATCATTATAAGCACTATGCATTAGTGCTATAAATGCATTGGAAAAGGCCCATCTGAACTTTATGTATCTTCATAAGACATTTGGCTTCTCAGCTGACTACTACAATATTAAGTCTTAATTACTGCTTCTGCTTCCCCAGCAAAGACCCCGAAGCGCTACCAACATCTTATTTCATACAACATTGTAACAAGCGAAGAAAATTGTCCAGGCTGAGATTCGAACCTGCAACCTCCTGCTTGTAAGTCCAACGCTCTACCACTGAGCTAAAGAGACATGTCCCGCCAGCTGGACTGGTAGGAACGCGGATTATATCATTGTAGCTCCGCTACCTATAGCTTCGCTACAACATGTCTGGTTTCCATAAATACACATTTGTCACATGATTTAGCAGCAGATGAAATTATGTAGATAAACAACAACTACCAGTAACTGGTAGGGACCAATGTCTAGTCTTGACTCTCAGCCTTCTTCCACTTCATCAAAAGTCACTGATAAGAAAATTGGTGAGGCAAACCGAAGTCATTGATGTACAAGATGACACTAAACAAACCATATAGAGAATAAAGAAACACAAGCGCTTTAAGATCTCAACAATCTCATAGAAGTCTCTTCCGTTTCACATAGGAGTCTGCGTAATGGCCACCTAGCCCTTGGGAATGTTGTCCGACGTATTCACCCTCTGGGCTTGGTTCTGGTACCGGTAGGAGGCAAGTGGCTGGTCTCTTCAGGGGATTTATTGGTGTGCTGCTCTGAAAAGGCAACAATCAAACGTTTTTGAAACTGAAAAGAAATGTTGAGAAATGACTGATACACAAACCCCATGTTGACGAATTTTAATGCGAGCTAGGCATATCCAGCTATTTTTTACAACATCAGCCATTTTGGGAAACATGACAAGCAAGGCAGTGTTGCAGTTGCATCTTCATGTCATGATGTTGATTTCATTAAACATAAGTCGCAAATTGGATGTGCACATTCAAAGTCACCTCTGTAATCAGAAACCCTCCAAGTTCAGGACAGCTGAGACAAGTCCCAGTGAGGTTCTTCTGTAGGAATGGTTCAACTTAGGCCTCGGCTTTTATATTCCTTGGTTTTCGCATCTGCCGACGTACTTTTTCTCAAAACAGAATAACATTTTTTCATGTTTTTTCCTACCACCAACGGGGAATTTTGACACATGTGAAAAAAAAATTTCTCAGGGAAAAAATCACTAAACCAAAATATATAAAAGCCAAGGCCTTACCACAGTAGCACCTGTAGACTGGCCCCCAGAAAGTGTGTGTGCTTGAGCCATTATTTGTTGCACAGCCTAAATGAAATAAATACCGGTATGTTGAACAGAACTTTATTTCTTCACATTCTCACTGAGTTACATGTAGTGAGGGAGTTAAGTTGACGGAGGCAAAACCAGATGAAAGAAGATAGCGATGAAATCTGAATCGAAGTACTGGTACTAATGAGGAGGCAGGGTTTCCGCCAGAGGGTAAAATGGGTAAAATTCCGTACCCTAAAATTTTTCCAGGGTATGGATCCGTACCCTCAAAAATTTGATAAATTCACATATTTATCAGCAGTATTCATTGTTTTTCACCATTTAACATCATATTTCACGATGGAAAGTGATTTTATGCTTCAAAATACGCCTAAAATGGCACTAAACATCGTTTAAAACCAAAATAAACAAATAAAAATAAAAATAAAAAATTTTTAAAAAAAATTGTTTTTTCAAAAAAAAATTTTGTTTTTGGTCCGTACCCTCATTTTTTTTTCTGGCGGAAACCCTGGGAGGGCCTATTCAATGGGCTTTTTTAGCACAGTGAGTTTCAGTAAAACAACACTGCAGTTGTAAATACCTGCATCACTCCTTCAGGTCCCTTTTGTCCATGTCCTGATGGCTCTGAGCCTGACCCACCTGCCTGACTTCGATCAACTGTCTGAAATGTAAATAACAACATGCTGTAGCTATCACAGACATGATACAGATTTTCTAATGCCACAAAATATCAGCTCATCAATGACAAATAACTTCTTTTTCATGGCAAGGAAAGAGCCAAAATAATTCGACGAAACTTAAGCCTGCAGACAAGGATGAGAGCTCTATTCAGTACAGCAGTTTTCAATAATTTGGTCATGTTGCGTCAATGTTCTGATTGAAAGAATTACTGTTCAGAATATTAAAGAGCTGATAAATTGTGACATCAGGAATTAGATCTCACACTTTTCCAACATTCACACAGTCCGGACGTTTCTCAATCTCCAGGACTCAGGTCAGGTTTTCATGAAGAATTCCAACTGGTGACCACACAACAAATGCATGGTTAACGAACTTATCCAACTTGCATCCTGAAACTTATCGAACTTTCCAGCAAACACAAATGATGTTATGTTACGGTAAACCCCCTCAAGGACTAGTAGCAGCTACTGTCGTTGAAGTGTGGAAATGAAAAAGGTATTTTTCAGATGGATCGAACCCCTTCCACAAGGGTATTGTGGAGGAACCTGCCTTTGCAGACACCAATATTCTACTGGGAGCACAACTCTCTATTCAGGCACCTAAGTTCAGTCCTGTTTCATAAAGTGATTTTAAGCTAATGGTACAAATAACTCAATGCATCTTCCATTTGGTTAAAGGTACCATCAGCTTAAAGTCACTTCATGAAACAGGCTCCTGAACTGGCCATTTTGATTCAATCATAGCTCTGCAATCAGGACACTTCTCATCTCAATGAGGGACCCGCAAAACTGTTCTGCACGGCGGCGCAGCGAACACAGGACCCATTTTTCACCCTGTTCTACAGCATAAGGTATGTCGCGACTTGCTTTGTTTTGCCACATTTTAAAAATCTTACGGGACTTATGCCTGCAGCGCCGCCTGTCGTGTTGCGAATTCCCCATTACAATCCCGAGGTGTCCGGAATAGAGAGGTTCCACAGTGACGTTTATATTTTTCCCTGCCTTCCTGCGGAACAACCACAACACATAGGATGTTATAACAAATACACCAAAGAAGTGCCAACAATGAATCGTCAGTGATCACACTTTTAAGGTAATGAAAATACTGTCCTCCTTGAAATTGACATGGACATATGGAGGTGAAATTCATGATACAATTCGAAATGGTTGAATAATGAGGGATGACAAGTTTTGCAAGTTAAGGACGCTGAAAAAAATGTTGATGATTAAAATCAGATCACAACATCGCAAATGATTTGTCCTCTGTCCTGAAAGTCTAAATAAGATCCAACTCGCATTAGCCAAGATTTGAAAATCTCACTCATACATACGCACACTCACGCCAATATGGGGGGAGATTATACGATGTTAAATCTTGAGTATCAGTCAGGGGTTCCCACACTTTGGTGGAAAAAGTGCAAGCAGATGACAACATCTTCTATGAAATTATTCTCCACACTGGGAAGTTTTGTGGGATATTTTTGAAGAACCATAGACACAGCAAAGTAGAACTTTATTACATCAATTCTCAAAAATTTCCACTAACATTAATTTCTGTGCCATTGAAATTGCCAAATGGCAACAGATTGAGATTGAAATCACCTCTACACTAAAATGCTTGGATGCAAATACATGTAATTACCAATTCTGGACTGGTTGAGGTCATAATTGACATTGAAAACAACGAAAAAGATGAGAAAAATGGGCTTGAATAAAATATACGGCACTGAGAGCTTAATATGATATACGACAGTAAATAAATGGGGGGGGGGGGGGNTCACGTTGTATTGCCTACTGATGACAGCAGCATAAGCCAGATGGTGACAGTTTTGGACACAACGGGTCGAACAAACCAAGACACTGAGAATGAAGTCGAAAGGACAAAAATAAAGAAAAGGAAGACTTGTGGAAGGCGAAGCTTGTTCTCTATACAACAAAAAATGTCTACAAAGTTAAGATCTTTTTGAACAAGTCCAACTAAATACACGGGGATGAAAAAAATTGGAAACTGCGGAGAAAAAGTGGTCGAAAAGTAGCAAATGCTATTCATTTGGAAATGGCTTAAGAAAGAGTACATGTAGTATTAAGTCTTACGAAAAATGAATATGTCCTGAATGAAACAATGTAAAGCTATCAAGTGAACAGCTTTCATTTCAATGTTCTAGAAGATACAGACTCGTCATTAAGGTGTAAAATGAAGCTGGATTAATATGCAGCAAAGGACTATTTCGTTAGTTCTTGTTAGAAAATTTGGAAGTGAAATGTACAAAGTCTGAGGAGCTGCAGGCATGTCAATTGCACATGAATTACCACACATACACAACTGTGAAGCCCAGGCCATTTCATCTCCACAAACTGTACCACCTGAATTTTCACTCCACAGTTGTCTTCACAGCTTTCGTATTTGGCATTTTTTGTTTTTTCCAAATGCCAGAGTGAAAGGGGTGCTCAGGGGCGGATCCACGATTTCAGAAAAGAGAGGACGGACTGTGCTAGAAACATTGAAATCTGCGGTGAATTTCAATGATTTGCGCCAAATTTCAGAATTTCACGGTCAATTTTACAGATTTGTTGGCCGAAAGGGGGGGGGGCGCACATCGGGTGCAGCCCCCAGATCTGCACCTGGTGCTTGCCCTTGTGACACGGTACAGAAATTCAATATAGGATGATGTGGCAATTTCACCAACCCTGCGGCTCCTCAGTCTAATTTCTTTATCACACATCATCAATATGTCTCACACTTTCATGCACACCATACTCACACCAAACACACCTCACAGTTACTTTTTAATGTTTCTTATCACTATACGCAGAATTCCAAACTTGTTGCAGTGCAATGTTCTCATCAGCAGGTCACCACACCGGACATACAAACAACAGAAGTCAGCTGACGATGGTAAGCCAAAAGATACCAGCACTATTTGACCAAATATCAATTTCATGATTCTCTACTTTACTAAACAAAGGTTGCTACGGGTAGTTGTTTTCTAAGTACGGTTTCGTACGTTTTGTGGATGCAACAAGTTCACATCTTGCCATTCACTCAAATGGAGACTGACATCAACTGCATTAGCCAAAAATGTCAGATAGTGGTTGAACTTCGGACTCGAGACTGAAAGGTCACAGGTTCAATTCCTGGCAGAGTCACACTTTGTATTCTCAACTGGTCTGAAAGGATCAAGTGATGTGCTGAGCTAGTCTTCTTGAGTTCCAAAAAAGGTCTCTGGAGATACTGGGGTCATAATGCGAGTTGCCACTTTGCATTCTTAACTGGTCTGGAAGGATGAAGTGATGCGCCGATTGAGCTACTTCTTGAGTTCCATGAAGATTTTTGGAGAGACTGGCCCAATAATGCGAAGCGCTTCGAGAATATAGAACAGTGGAAAACTGGCTCATCATGGTCTAAAGAGCTGGAAACATTACCGTACTGTAACACTCTATCATATGCTCAAACCATAAATCAAAAATTCAGGCTGATTCCCACTCTGATGTTAGAAAAATACCAAGGAAAACATTGCCGCAGAAACTGTAAGGAAGCAGTTGTGACAGCAGCAAACAAGAGTTTCAATTCTTGTTGATTTTCCATCTTGTAAGCAGTTGAAATCAGTCCCAGTCATTTACATACTTAAGAGAAAGCATTATATAGACAACGTCTTCTCAGTGGCGAGTCGAAGTGGCTGCTCTCCCATGATCATCTACTCTGGCTCTGCGTCTACGTTGCCTTGAAAGAGTCACTGTGGAAAAATAACATGTTAGCTATAGAGATGAAAAGTTCCATACATGTATAATTTATACCGTGATGAATCAAGCACAGAGGTCATATTTGAAACAAGGGGTATCGCAGAATCACTTATGATCACGCATATTTTAGTCTGTGAATTTCCTGTCTTCTTTCCGTTTTTCCATCAGTAGTCATTAAAGCTCATCCAGGGCACACCGTGGTGTTCAGATTCCATGCCATCTGCAGCTGCAAATGACGAAAATCAAAGGAAGCTCGGCATGGAATTGCTATGAAAAACCTAAAAAATTTCTTTGTGCAGTAGCTGCACATTCGTTTTATCGTGAAATTCAAACCCACATGAAAGAAAGTGATTCTGCAGTAGAAGAGGCTGATCACAAACAAAATACATTTGATTAGGTTTCATAAACTATGGCTTGTAAGGAGAAATATATAAATTTTTCTCATTTTGTGTTTTCTTACAAAATGATATCAAGGTCTCTAAGGTTTGGGGAGAAGAGCTAACTCTTGATAAGTTGGATGACCCAATTTCATAATCAGTATTGAAAAGTGCATAGAATTATCATATTCTGAAGACAAGTGGCCATGATTTGTGATGGTGCTGCATTGAGTTGCTTATATGAGTACGTGGGTTCAGTAGAATACATGTAAACTAAATCAAATTTAATCTGCTAAGGATAATCCCTCCAAGTGGACAAAATGAAACACGTAACAACTAGGGAACATCTATAACAAAATGAAATGTACAGCTTTTACAATTTTTTTCTCTCAACTCCTGTTTGGGGCAAATTGCGCAATGACACAAATGAATATGAATTTGTCAAAAGCCTAGGCAGTTTTAAAATGTCATATATTAACAATCAGGCAACAAAGCCGGGGTAAAAACAGTGAATCTCATTCTGAGGTCACTTTACTTTAATTTCCATACAACAGACCTCACCAGGTAGAACAGGAAAAATTTGGTATCACCTGAGCCGATCCAGCTCCAGGGCTGTAATGGCCACAGATTATTTACAGCCCAGAACATGAGGATGATTCTGGTTCCAATGGGTGACATTAAGTTGAATATCAAACATATTTTGAAAACCGGTAATGTCTAATGTCTAAAAGCTACAAATACAATATGTGAGAACAAAATGGATATGATTGAAATAAAATCTGAACCTGGACATTTCCAGACCTACCGTTTTAGACTTTCTCGAGCCGATGACAGCTTGGGCCTGCTGACGTAATAACGGGGGTACCCACTCCTCACTAGGGGGACCTCCTTGGTTGGTAGGATTCGGATGGGAGGAGGAGGCATTTCGAGACGGGTATGATCCAATATGGCCCATGTAGTTATTGCAGTCATTGAACATCTGAATAAGAAGGATAGGGTAGCATGAATGAACAGGGATCTCCTTGGTAAATCCAAAGACGAACAAGACGAGCATGATGATGATACTGTTTTACTTGTATACTTACATAATTTGGATCTTGTCCCATTTGGCCATCACGTTTGGGCTGAGTGCCACTACCCGTATATATCTGGTCGCCATAACTTTCCTGGCTGGTATTTTTCCCTGTTTTGTCGTAAGAGTAAGTCTGGGAATAATCATCCTGGAAGTGTATTAAAATGAACTCAGTCCAGGCCATAAAAAGTTTACATCTTGCAACTGCTTTGAAGCTTGGCAGAGATAATACCTTTGACAACATTGATGGAACAATACCCCTTCGTTACATGGCGACATATTATCGTTGGTAAATTCCCAAAACACAATAACACCCCACTTACCCCTTGCACTTTATCAGACCCAACATCCTGGTTAACTGTATTTGCCAACTGTCTGTTGTCACCTTGTCTTGATATTCGCTCGGGAGGTTGTTCCCTTTGGTCTCCCTCACCGTCACCATCACGGTGCCTGTAACCCCCTCGATTTTGTAATGACGGTTGTGACCCGCGATCGAGACTCCCGCTCCGGCTTCTCCGACCATCGTCTCTGACCGAGTATCTACTTTGACTAGCACCATCATCACTCTCTACAGACAAACCACGGCTCGTACTCCCAAGCTGTGACCGACTACCTGACTGAGCGCCACGACTGTAACTTCCCCATTCTGAGTGACTACCCTCCCGTTCCCGTCCATGCTGGTCCTGGCTGTGCCGCCTGTGATCCATATCCCTTGGTCCTTCAGGATTCTGTCCCTGTTTTGCGAGATTCATAATCGTATTCATAACACTAGAAAGAATAGTCTGTAATAACGCCTGTCCCTGATTTTGCGGCATGTTATTTGGTCGTATTTGATTCGGTTGACTTTGGCGTGGCTGTTGCTGTATTGGATTTAGACCACCACCACCACCGCCGCCTTGTTGTAGATTCATGAAAAGTTGTTGTAAGTTGTTCAAAGCATTTTGGTTCTGCACCTGAAACTGTGGTTGTATAGGAGCAGTTTGTCTCATCCCTTGGGGACCCTGAGGAGCTGGGGGAGGTGGCATCAATCTGATGTTTGGATTTGGTCCTCTCATGTTAGGGTTTGGTGGCATCATAGGGCCTTGGTTTGGCCCTGGTTGTCTGTTATCCTGGTTACTCGGCCTGCTGACTGTAGATGGAGGTTGTTCAACTTGCGTTGGCTGCGGCGATGACTGTTGCTGACGCTGAAGCTGGGACACTAGAGCTTGGAGGAAGTTGTTCGTCTGCATCATGACAGGGTTTCCAAGGAAGGCCTGCTGGGGAGGGCAGTTTGGACCCTGAAGCAGAGAAATATTTGAGGTCAACACAAATCAAAATGGAGGCATTTCCTACATTATAGCCATTCAATAGACAATAGGAGCTGTCAGCGAGTTGACCACTAGGTGTCACTACGGCCCAAATCAATGCATCTAGCGGACCTGGTCATTATCGATCGAGCAGCAATCACGTAGATTTTCCTGTACATTGGTCCGCTAAGACGTTGATGCCATCTGTTGGCAATATGCGCGGCTGACTGCTCCTATTTCATGGAACACTTAACAAAGCATATCTCCGGCAGGACTTGATTGGATATCCTATCTTCTGAAGACAGGGCACTTTCCAGACAGATATGTTCCTTTTTTTACTCACCACGTTATTATGCTGTTGCAGCATCACCTGCAGCCCATTCAACCCCATCATTAGTTGCTGCTGCTGTTGTTGATTTTGGAGCGATGCCGCCAGTAGGGCAATAGCCTGCTGCATCATCGGGTTCCCCATCGGCATCATGTTAGGCCCTGCTGGTCCCAAGAATCCCATCCCCATTGGAGAGGGCTGTGGTTGCATCGGGCCGGGTCTAGGCCCACCTTGCATGAGTTGATTCATATTCTGCTGCATGACTTGTAATTGTTGGAAAAGGTTTCGAAGTCCTTGAGCAACTGGAAGGAACACTATACCGTTGAGTGCAATCATCAACAACTCCGAAAAATTTCTGTCTCCGGAAATAAAAGCTAACATTTGTATTAGCACATCAGTACTGTGAAGTTTTTTTATCGGGTAGAAATTATGAAGTCCCTTGAGCAGACAAACTAGATACCGGTACCTACCCTGTGGAGGAGGAAGAGGCCGCATTCCCATTCGCATTCCAGGATTTACATTGTTTAGACTCCTATTGCTGAACGGAGGTGGCATGTTCGGCATGGGGATCAGTCCAAGGGCTTTGACATCACTTCCTGCAGATCTCCCAGTACCCTGGAAATGTTAAATACTTATTAATTTGGATAGTCTTGTACGAGAAAGTGTGAAATGTTTTCATAATTTATACTGTTCCAAAAATTTCCCACAAAACAAAACATAATAGAGATCAAAGTGATTGGCACTACAAAACCGTTAAACTCAGTTAAAATATCTGTAATTTTGTACCTACCACAGAATTCAGGGCCTTGTTGTACAGCTCTGGGCCAGACATGCCAGGGATGCAAAATGTTGCAGAGATAGACCTGTTTTCTCTGATTTCATACCCATGGAGCCTGGCCTGTACAACCTCAGCATCATAAAAACACGAGAATTCAATGATACCAAATCCCAGAGGCAGGTCATTTTTCATCCCGATCTGAAAAACACGGGAAAAGACTGAGACCGAGGTTTAATCAATGGAGAATACTTTCGCTTCAGAATCCACTTGGTATCAGATACTCCTTATTCCACACCTAGGATTGTCCGAGCACTGAAGTAGAAACATCGGCCCCTTTCACCTCGGAGGTTTCCTGCTGCATTCATATTCGGATCAGCTCTTCATATGAGAGGGTGACACTCTTTGACAGTGCAGATTTTCTCTCGGCTCTCTGGCTTCCTCCAGCTGTACCTGATACATTGAATTTGCCCAGTCTTGTCTATAGAGCTAATATTGCCATATCTGGTCTTCAGCTGTTGAATCAATATTAGAATCCAAGGCCTATATTCATAAAACCTTGCTAGCTTAGTTGGTTGCAAGTTGTGTATTGACCTTAAACTCTTTCACTGCCCACTCCTAAAACGGCTGCAGCCATCCCCAGGCCCAGAACTGGACCTTTTTTGCCAGTTTTCAACATGAAAAATAAAAAGAGTTATTTTCACCAAACTGGTTTTATTTGGTTCCTTTGATTGTCCTCTTTACATACACCTCAATAGTACCGTATACGCAAATATTTTCGCGAATAAAAATTACCGCGAAAATCGCGAATTGGTCAATACCACCGCGAATTCTATTACACGCGAACCATTTTCCAATCACCGACGATCCCATACATGCATAATACATCATGGTAGACTGGTTCCCGTCTTTGCCGCTGCACTCCCTCTGGCACTCCCGTTACGCTAGCGGAGCGCCAGCAGTGTGGAGCGGCAACGACAGGAACCAGTCTAACATCGTGGTTTGCACGTGACACTGATCTGTCAATCACTCAGCTATCATGGCGCCCCGCCAGCACCGAGGTTGATTATGACAGTGCGGATTTCTTTTCGGTGGATTTCGCACCATAACTGTCACACTCGCCATTGAAAATGCAGTGTTTTTGAAATCTTACATTGGGACCCCAACCACGAATATTTATCCACGCGAAAAGGTACTTTCGGACCCCAACCGCTAAATATTTTAGCCGTGAAAATATTTGCGTATACGGTAATTCTTTACTGTGTGGTGTGTCTCAATCATCCCACTCTACGTAGCAGTAGTTTGCACCTCGGGCAGCAAAATGGCATCCAGATTTCCACTGAGGCTGCCAATGTTATTGATGGTGCCACGCCTGTGCACATTTGCCCACCATAATGGTTGTCTGACTTGATCGGCGAGACCAAAGGCTAACACGTGCAAGCGTATCGCAATGACTTCTGGTGGATTTTTGACGAACTGAACCAGAAGTACATGTTCGTGTTTGGCAATGAAGTGGTGGGAATTTTAACACGTATGCGTACATGTATGGCAGTGAAAGAGTTAAGCAAGTAACTGAGCCTAGCATTAGCAAGGTTTTATGAATATGGGCCCAGATAACTACTTGCCTGGATAAACCAATGAGGAATCTTAGCATTCACAGAGGGCAAATTCTCACCTTACTAAAAATTAATTCAGTATCATTCCCACAGAGATCCTCCAGTTGTTTTTTGGTGACAAACTCAGGGGGCAATTTGTTGATGAATAAACATCTGGAATGCAGATCTTCAAATGCTGTCAAGTGACCTTGGATGAATTCACAATGGACACGACATTGGTAAACATCCATTCCATCAATCTTGAGTCTCGCTGTATTTGTGTGGTCCCGATTATGTGTGTACTCAACAAGGCCATACCCCTTGCTTTCACCTGAAATGATGAAATTATGCTGTTAATACAACAGACTTAAAAACAAAAGCTAGCCTTTGATCGAAATTAATGGGGAACCCGCACACTAACGTCACAACGTGGCGCTGCGAGCGATGTGACCGAAATCTCTTTTTTCTAACGTTATTTCCATTTATTTCTGGCGGGAAAATAAGCCATTTGTGTTGGTCGCATGGCAGTAAAACTTACATCATTGTGTAGCAGATGAAATTTTCTTTTAAACTCATTCCTTTTTTAGTTAAAATTAAATATACCGTGATGAATCAAGCACAGAGGTCATATTTGAAACAAGGGGTATCGCAGAATCACTTATGATCACGCATATTTTAGTCTGTGAATTTACCGTCGTCTTTCTCCTTTTCCATCAGTAGTCATAAAAGTTTATCCAGGGCATGCCCTGGTGTTCAGATTCACTGCCATAAGCAGCTGTGCGAGTGATGAAAGCCAACAGAAGCTTGGCATGGAATGCTATGAACAACCTGCATGTTTGTTTCATTGTGAAATTCAAACCTTTGTGAAAGAAAGTGATTCTGCAATAGAAGAGGCTGATCACAAACAAAATACATTTGATTAGGTTTCATAAACTATGGCTTGTAAGGAGAAATATCAGCATTTTTCTCATTTTGTGTTTTCTTACAAAATGATATCAAGGTCTCAAGATTTGGGGAGTATAAAGAGCTAACTCTTGATAAGCTGGACGACCCAGTTTCATGATCAGTATTGAAAAGTGCATAGAATTATTATACCCTAAGGCAAGTGGCCAAGATTTGTGATGGTGCTGCATTGAGTTGCTAAAATGAGTACGTGGGTTCAATAGAATGCATGTAAACTAAATCAAATTTAATCTGCTAAGGATAATCCCTCCAAGTGGAAAAAATGAAACATGTAACAACTAGGGAACATCTATAACGAAATGAAATGCACAGCTTTTACGATTTTTTTCTCTCAACTCCTGTTTGGGGCAATGACACAAATGAACATGAATTTGTCAAAAGCCTAGGCAGTTTTAAAATGTCATACATGTAACAATCAGGCAACAAAGCAGGGGTAAAAACAGTGAATCTGGTTCGGAGGTCACTTTACTTTAATTTCCATACAGCAGACCTCAGACAGTTTTATGTTATGATAGTGCTGGCGATTGATGCCTTATGCGAGGGTCCGTGGGTTCGATTCTGGTAGGAAGCAATGTCTTTCACCTTAGAAACTCGATTTCTATTTAACAGACCTCAGACAAGGTAGAACAGGAAATATTTGGTATCACCCGAGCTGATCCAGTTCCATTGCTGCAAGGGCTGTAATGGCCACTGATTATTTTCATCCCAGAACATGATGATGATTCTGGTTCCAATATTGGGTGACATTAAGTTGAATATCAAACACATTTTGAATACCGGTAATGTCTAATGTCTAAAAGCTACAAATACAATATGTGAGAACAAAATGGATATGATTGAAATAAAATCTGAACCTGGACATTTCCAGACTTACCGTTTTAGACTTTCTCGAGCCGATGACAGCTTGGGCCTGCTGACGTAATAACGGGGGTACCCACTCCTCACTTGGGGGACCTCCTTGGTTGGTAGGATTCGGATGGGAGGAGGAGG
>NMRB01000076.1:655210-667294 GCA_002633025.1 Notospermus geniculatus
CGGGCATTGAGTCCAGTCGGTGGTGGATGCATCTTCTTGCACTTTACTGCAATGACAGAGTTGACATCATATCTTATCTGTATGCTGATACGAATGTCGCCAGTTTGTAAGTAATAGTAAACCCATTATGAGACCTTGTTTCTCATCTGTCCAGATCCCATCACTTCACTGTACCGGCCCGGGTACTAAATAAAATGTACCCAAGTTCATCTTGGTTTGCAAAGTACATTGTATTTCATGTACGGTGCAGATCCAGTCTTCACCGAATATCGACGTTGTGACTATCGCTTTGAAACCGTTCTCAGCAATGATGTATTATTTCTTTTCTCATACTGACCGCTGAAGTTGCTTTATTTATGAAAAAGTGACCGAATTAAGCTAGGCGCACATTGACGGCGAATCTCACAATGCGGCAGGGGTGTTTTTAAAGTCGACTGACCCAACGCTGTTGGACTCGTCATTCAGCTGGGCCAGTCGACTTTAAAAACACCCTACCGCATTGAGATTTGTCGTCAATGTGCGCCCAGCCTTACCAACAACAAGGTCATTCGCGGCAGTAGACTAAGGTCAAGGTCGGCATTCAGTCAGTTGCCTCTGAGGTCAAGGTCATAGGGCCTACCTGTGATTTGTCCCAGTTTAGTGCGCAAGCCCGCTCCAGCGTAACCGGCGATATGTGCCCCGAGGCTGTGACCGATGAGGTGCATGTTCTCGGGATGCGCTCCAATCTCCGACATCCGTTGTATCAGTATGTTGATCAGCCGACCAACCAGTCGGCTGTTGGCTGTTGCTTGCAAGTAATGCGGAAACTTAGCTCCGGGTCCCCAGTCGACAACCACAACACTGCAGTCCCGCTGTAAAAAATCGAGTCACATGCTATCGGAAAAGCAACAAAAATTACCAAAGTCTTACTCCAAAGACGAGAAGCAATTGAAAGTTGCCGTCAAAAGCCTCGCGGGCTTGTACCTGTACGCTACCTTTTCTAGAATAGCATCAGCCATCGGCTTCACCCAATCTGCTGCACCACTTTGGGCGAATCCATGAATGATGAACACCACAGGCTTCGTGGAATCGAAGTATGAAGCCTTGAGGCGGATGGTGTCGTTGTACAGCAGAAGGTCCGGGACTCCAAGATTTTTTCGTGTCAAGAGTAGGAATTTGGGGTTCACGACATCTGGTGAATCTGGTAGGAATCCTGCTGCGTTATCGAATGGAGATGAATTGTTGAAGCACCCAACACCCTTGAAGCAAACGCCACGATATATCACACGCTTTCGTCGAATGTGGCGTGAGCTGGCATAGTCCGCTGGCAAAAGAAGATTCGTGAACATGGTTTTGGGATACGTTTCGAAAACTTTGTCACACGTGTCACCAGACTGACAATTGACGTAGGCCTAAGTGCTCATCCTGGACGGATGCTATTTCATCACGAGGTATGTTATAGACGGATAAAGTATTCATGGGAAAGGACATCAAGAAGGGAAGTTTTGTGCCACGAGGCATTCGAGGACGTTACTTGGGGTGGAAGGTGTGCACAAGGTATACTCGTTTGTCGGTAAGAGGACTTAAGGTCGGGGTCCACTTGTGCGTTTTACGCTGCGTGATGCGCTTCGCCCATTATTTGGAAGCAGAGCGGTGGAAAAACGCACAAGTGGCCGGAGACCTTTAAGGCCAATTCACAGGTCTATACTACTCCTCCGTTTTGCGCTTTGTTTGTGTGGTACCAAACAAAAAATTACTTTTTCTACCACGCACTCGCATACGAAACGGACACACGCAAAGCGCAAAACGCAAAGTATGAACCTACCTTTAGCCTGGCTCTCACTTCACATAAGCGGGCTAAAAGGCTCATGGTCACATAGCATGGGGCCAATTCGTACTTTGTCCCCGAACAAAGCCCTTGTGCGGAACGGAAAATGATTTTGTTTTGGAAGTATGAGAAATAACAAAGCATTTTCCGTTCCCATCAACTGTCGGAGAGAAAGTATGAATTGGCACTTACCAGTACCCAGAAGCATTGTTGGAAATACATGTTGGCTACTGGCGTGGACATTCAATGTCAATTTTATATTGTCGGAGTGGACTAGGCCTAACGCTGTGAACTATACTACAAACCTATGGGAATAAAAAGGAAGACGATCCACCATAACAGGAAGTCCATTCCAGACGTCTTTGGTTCAGCCGACCCACAAAAGCTGCCTTCCCCCGAGTCCGTCGCGAATCAGAACATTGATAAGTTGGAGAGAGTGAATGCACTTCGCTGTCAATCTAGTTGCCCGCCCTGGCTTACATAAGCAGAATTCTGTCAGTAACAAATGGAACTTTTCCCATCCTTCTATGATAACAAGAGAACATGGTCATTAAAGGTACCATACGTAAATTAAAATGTTCTGAGTAGGCCTACTGGATTTCTATCTCGGTTCATGGCTTCTTGAAGTAGGCCTACTTTTTTTGTTTCGGTCATATCGGCAAAATACACACGGAACTGCAATACACATGTCCGCGCCATGTGATTGCAATGGGCGTGCGTAGTGCGCCTCTGGTGTGGGAATCTCGTCCCTAAAGTTCATTGTTTACTGAAGGTCTCTTTAATCGAAGGGTAACCCATAAAACATCAATTAGGAGAGTCAACACACATCGGAGATAACTGTTTTTTACCACGATAAAGATCAATGTCAAGCATACAATCTAGTTGTCTGGCTCACCCAATCTCTTTGTTCTCCGTTTAGGACATCACGGTTGCCATCTAATAATCTATAAATAATGAACAGATTTTTTTCATGGTCAAGTCCAATCGCCCCCCCCCCCCAAATAATCAGATGCTTGCGCTTTAACGAAGGCAATTATCGGGTGAGAATGAGGTATAGACACGTGAACGGTATGGAGGGAAATACGATTGATCGAGTCCATGGCGAGCTGGATATACAGAATTTGAATCAGACATTGACCTCCCCAGACACTGGGAAATGTATCACAGAATTATTGCTGTCCTTCCCCGGTGAAGAATGCTGTTCTCCATCAGTACTCTCATCCTGCCGACGGGACTTGAACTCCGTCATTTCGAATACCTGCTCCGGGAGTGATGCGACAGAACCGACCAAGCTGACACTGTCCAAGTCAGGCTCACTACTCGAACCACGCATGACACGGCTTCGTTTCATCTTGTGCTTCCGACTGTTGTTACGACTTGGTGTTTGGTGGCGCTGTGGCTGTTTTTCGTCCTCCACTTCGCTGCTTGAACTGAACAAGCACGGTTCGTTCGCAATGCCCGCGTAGGGGGATAATCGGCCCATATTAAGACGATCATCCATTGAACAACTGAGGTTGCCACGAGCCCTCCGGAACAGTTCATCGAATGTCCGATTATACATTTCGAAGTCAACATCCTCCGCCTCAGAAGAGGTCGAGAAGTTTCGATTTTTCAGAGAACTTCGCCTATAAGCATGCCGCTTGGCGGCGCTCGTGTGCAACGGAAGACGGGTTTGGAAGAACTGGTCGCTCTCCTCATCCGATGTATCATGTTCTGGAATATTGATGACCACGTCCTTATCGAATTTCGGCCTGTCCTCAATAACCATGTACTCAGGGTCGACCTTAGGTCTGTTCCGTGGGCATTCTTCGCTGTACTGTTTGTAACATGACCGTCTCCGCTTCAATGCCGCCTCGAGGCGAATATCCGTGTCGCTACGAGAGCGTAACCGATACAAGTCCACCCTTGTCTCAACATCGGAAGGAGACGAAAGGTAACCGCTTTCACTCTTACTTAACTGTTTGCACAAAGCCCCGTAGTTCATTCCCACGCGCAACATCGACATCGGTCTCCTTGGCTCCAGACAACCGTATCCATGTGGCGACCTCTGGGGCGTGGGTGTTACCACGGCTGCATCATCACCGTTCTCTTGGCTCGCATTGTTACCCTGTAGCTCAGCTTCTTCGCTATCAGTCACACACGACTGCCTCACCAAAGTACCCCTTCTTCCGCGACGGCCGAACCCAACGGAGAAATCCGGCGGCCGATCGTCGGAACCTTCGTCTGACGCATTGTCAATTTTCAGCGTCACTTGATTCTGATCGACGGCAAAAGTGTCACCGTCTCTCGGTATAACTAGTTCCTCTGGTTCATGTATGACGATATCATTGAGCTCTATCACGCTTTTATCACCTTGTTCACTATCACTCTCCGCATCCAAGCTACGCTGCCCGTCGATCAACGCCTCTTCCTCACTCCTCTGTTTCCGTACAATCTTCTCTCGAATTCTCGGGCTGCCGAAAGCCGATGCAAAACGACTGTACGAGAAGACCGGTTCACTTCTCGTCTTCCGGTCGTTTTGCTGTTTGATTTCAGGGCTCGGTGGGTATGATTTGTTTATTGAGGTCAAGGCAGGGTTGCGAGGTATGATTGAATCGGGGACCGTCACCCAACCGGGGACAGACACGTCTCCCTGACGCTTCTCTCCAACTGCTTCTGGTTACTAATCAGTTCAGCATTTGATGGGAGGCTGCGAGTCTCAGCGTCACTCCTTCGTCGCCTCCTCCGGTCTTTCTCCTTGTACCCAGGTGGGTTGTGGACAAGAACGTCACTGATGAACGATGGGTTATCGTATCCGTCATCCTGGTCAGAACCAACAACGGACACCTTCGGCTCGCTCACAACCTCCACATCATCCATAGAGTTACTCGTCTCGTACTCAATGCTCTCATCAGAGAACGTCAAAGTAGGATTTGTGTACGTGAACTTGTACTTCTTAGCGTACGTCTTGAAGTCACTCGAGATCAACCAAGGTAACATTTGTGGGAGGAAGTCCATTGAGCGAGACATACGCCGCCGAAGGAGACCTGGTCGGCCAGTCGTGAAGGCTCGTGGTAGCTGTGAGCTCCGGCAACCTCTCTCGTCCACCACTGACAGCCGAGCGACGGTTTGCGGTTCATCCCCTTTTCGTTCGTGCTCTTTGTCCGGCAGTGTTACGTTCCCATCTCGATCTGTCAGCTGCACTTGACCAAGATCCAGGATTTCCAGCAGAATGACCATAAAGGTATAGCAGTATATGTATTCCGTCTGAAAAGAGAAATGTTCATTGTCCAAAGCATATATAAGGAAGTGGTCATCACGAAGTGTTGAAATTCTTTGCCTCTATATTGTAATGTATTGTTGTCCACAGTATAGTCAGCTGTAAAAATGTCACTTTTCCAATTTGTCCAGGCAATAATTGTCCTAGAGCTTAATCCCTCCTAAGGGTTAGCAGATGGGCATCCAGGTGTAGGCATTCCCCTGACCGACGACTGTTGGGCAAGATCTACGCCTGCGATGCCCCTCAACTAAGCACCATTCGTAGGGAGATTTTACATGGTAGCAGAGCGTAGTTTTGATCGACTACCTCTGGGTTATGGGCCCAGCACGCTTCCAAAAACACAAGCATTCATGCAGTTCAGAGCACAAAGGTTTTAGGCGGAAATGGCCTCAGACGATATCTGGGCCAGCAAAAAATCTTACAATGTTCTCCACGAGCTGTGGCCTGTTCAGGCGGACAGTTCTGACCGCTTTGAATATGTCTATCTCGCCCTCCATCCGAAGTTTGTCGTAGGAAATGTGAATGGCACAGAAGGCTCCACAGCGGCTGACTCCATTCCTGCAACGCGAATTACACCGTTATCAAATGGTGGTCCGGTTGAGGTACCCCGGAGGTACCAGAGGGCAAGACCCTGAACTGAAGGCCATGTATCATCTCGCTAATTGGCAGTAGGACTATGATGATGTAACACCGACATCTTCACGAGTGTGGGTGACGGTGTGCAAGGGCGGCGAGTGGGAAGAGTTACATGTACAACAGAAACAACGACAGCCGCGGCGGGTATTGGATGATTATTGATTCTGTCATGAAGATCGGGACTAAAGCTGGAAGAAGGCTGTCAACTTTTGCACACACGAACTAGCGATGGTCCAAAGATCACGGCCTACAGGATCTTCTCCATTGCTGAACCTCTGAACTGATGTAGTTATCACTGCGGATTGGCAAAGCAGTTGTTTCTGATCCTTTCACCCTGCTTCAGCCAGAAATGAGAAAATTGCAGTCAGGGTCCATGGGAGTTTCATCATGTAGGCCTCCATGTATAATTGCCATCACTTCCCAGTTGACCATGCATGCGGAAAGGAAAATCCTTTGTTTAAATGAATTAGCGTAGCGAGAAATAACAAAGCATTTTCCGTTCCGATCACTTTGAATACGTACTTTGACATGACACAAATAGGGTTCCTGGGGTTGGTTTTGTTCTGCCAGTCCTCCACCAACATGAGAAGTTCGAGTAGGATGGCACTACTGGATGGAACACGCTGATTATTCGGCCAACATTGCAGTTGGAACATATAGGGGAGACCGGGGCTGGTTGTAACACTTTTTCTTTTGAGGTCGATTACTTCCTAATTACAGGAGGTATTTATAACCTGCTTGGTGTTTTGAATATTTTGATATCAATGGTCACTTGTGCACTAAACAAAGTTTAGCCATCTCTATCCATGTCTCTGAAAAATGGGTCCAAACTCGAGTGGTACCACCTGCCCCGTCAAAAATCCGCACGACCTTGACGTCGTTCCGCTCTCTCTCGTGGATTACCATACTGGCTAATTTCTACAAGAGAAGTGAATAAAATTCTGTGCTTTTCGTCGTGGACTCAATGAAAAGAAGTGCAAACAGACGATGTTAACAAGAAAAAAAGTTAAGTACATGTAGTGTGTTGAGCCTGTAAAACAGATATTTTATTAATTATTTTGCCTTAACCCAGAAAAAACTCTCAACGGAACCAAATGTAAGTTGCGTATGCCTAAAATACGCAAGAGCGTTCAGTGGAACCAAAAAAAACCATCCCTTTCCTGTCTGCTTCTTAGGTTAAATCAAAGAATAAACATTGAGGTACATGAACATGTACACTGGCTTGCTAAAAGTACATGTACATAATGGGTGCTATGAATATAAGATTTTACTTCCAGATTTGTACAGCATAGAGTAGTGCATTTGTACTGCAAAATCAAAGTAAAAGCATTTACTAGTCTTTATTCATATGACCCAATGTACATGTATATGCACTCATGACGGATAAAAAAGTGTCAATTTCCGATCAAATGATAAAATATTTCCACATTGATAAAGTTACAGACAACTAAGTTTGCAGTATCGATACAGTCTCCTTCACAAGGTATACATTACCATATTCGTAAGGTCATTACGTAACTAATTCATTTCAAAACGTAAGAACCACGTACAGTGAATTGTAAGCTACTACATGTAAGTGTAGGCTAATACGATCATGTAACGAAGGAGCGAATTAATGCGCATCTTCATCTTAGCATGTGTGCTTAATTTTTTTATTTTTTTATTTACCTCGACCACATGCTGCATTTTCAACGAAAACACAAAAAGAAAAAAGAATGTACTAAAGAATTTAAAAGACTATAGATTTACGAGAAGTAAAATTTAACAAACGTGTGTCTTGCAGTCTTTTCCTATCATGGTTTAGAAGCAACGTTCCATAATGTGCATTAGACGTACATTTTGTAGGCCATACATTAGTGTTGTATCATTCCATGTGTGCAAGACTTATTTTGAACAAGACCAATCAGTCCACCAGAGACAACACTTTCCTTCGTTCTCTCACTTAGAATATCTTCAACCAGAACTGATAACGGTGTGTAACAGATCTAGCTTTCACCAAACTCATTTCCTTTTACTCTTCTTTCTGAGCTTTGGATGACGTCCTCACGATTGACGTCAAGGCATCGTCACGATTGACGTCAAGGCATCATCACGATTGACTTCAAAGAATCGTACATGTATGTGCTGCCTCTAGACGGCTGATTGGGCCTTGTATCAGAATGAAGTCACAAAATCTGATGGACCCTTTGTCGAAAAGCTGGACATAACGGTCTGGCATTGTTCATTAGTATAGAACGAGAAGTGCGTGCAGCTATGTACACCATGCGATATCGCTTCTCTGGAGCAACCAGCCTGACCTTGGATTTTCCTGCGACTACCAATCTTTTTATACTTAGCTGACTTGCGTCAGTTACAATTTAGTGTTTTAGAAACAACACGTTGTTTGGTAACACCTTGCTTCGTTAAACGACAAACTGTGCACGAAGTGGCCATCTCGGGAATTTTTTATGAATCCACCATGATAGGTTCATTTTTGGTGCTTTACAACATCAAGATGACGAAGACGACAAAGACAATACTGAGCCGCGCTGACATGAAGAAGCAGCAAGTTTTAAAGAGCGAAAAGCACAACAATTCAACATGACCCGAAGGAATGTACATGTATGTTCTTGTCGTAAATGTGAACTACCGGTACTTTCCCGTTGTTTGGCTCCTTGTCGAACCCTACGGTTGGCGCATCATCGAAATGGGAAAGTTTACGAATATTTTCAGGAATGATTTTTGTTGAAAAAGAAAAGAAATATGCCTCTACATGTATTTGTATTTAACATTGAATACACTAAGACGAAAAACGCTTTAAAATAATGTTGCTCAAAAGCTAAGTTCCCCAGAAGCTGCGCAGCTTTGGGTGAAATTAACATATGTATTAACTATAAAGATTCGGTGGGTACAGACCCTAAACGATCGGGCAGGCTTCCTCTGAGAGTACTGAGTGCTGACAGCTGGGGCTGAGAAGGCCCGTGCCCGTCTAGCGCACGGGGGAATCATCTGTGTGAAGAAAGAGTTGAAAAGGCTAGGACGCTTCGACAAAAAACGAACGAGAAACGTATCTGATTTTTACAAGTACGTCCTGGAACAACTACTGACGCAAGGTGCTATGTAATTTGATATGTCCATGGCTTTAAAGTATCTCCCAAGATACCGTAGCGTAATGTTTATACCTTCTTTTAAGACACGGTTTTGTTGATGATGAGTTTATTTCTAAACAACGTTCGTTACGTTCTCCACAGTAGGGAGGTTTAGAAATTAAACGATAAACGTAAACGTTGACGACAACGTTATTTTTGTAGCGAAAATGCAATATAAAATCTGGTTAATGTGTAGTATGAAAATAACGCTGTCGTAAAGTTTACGTTTATCGTTTGATTTCTAAACCTCCCTATTAGTACCATCAATGTGAAAAGGAAGATTTGGAATGTCAAAATCTAGATGGCAGACTATACCAGGAAAGACAAAATCTGCAATCTGTGTTAACATCAACAATAAGATGATCAAGAAATGTTGTCCATGGGTCATATGAATGAAGACTAGCAAATGCTTTTACTTCAGATTTGTACAGCATTGGCAAGTGCATTTGTATTGCAAAATTCAAGTAAAAGCATTTACTACTCTTTATTCTTATGACCCAATGTAAGGGCGCAAGCGTGATGCAGTTGCAAAGAGCGTAATATGGATACCAAATAAAAAAAATACGTGTCATCTGCCCTTGAAGCAAGTTCAGGGTAGTATTTGAAAGTGGACAGTGCGTAGATATCTGCTCATGAAAACCTAAGTTAGTACAGTAAAATTAATACCTATACGAGTATTACAAAAAAAGGTACAAAAATCATTGGGAAATGCTATGTCCTAAAGAAGTTCATTCAAAGAAATGTACATAAGACTATACATTATGTAACTTATTTTTAAGAAGCATAGTTCATATACATGTTGTATGTATACGGCAACAAAATCATGCAATGAATATGTGATTTTTAAGTCACCTCTCCCGCTTCAACAAGTTCAAGGACCGCATTGGTGTATCGCTTTCTCTGGAAATGACACAGACACGAAAACATTGAACAGTTTGCCAACTGACATAACATCACACGTGTGGTAAACATCACAGTCAAACAAGTGATGACCAGAGAAGCTTTAGTTCTGACAGATGGTTGTGGATGAGAGAAAATTAGGATTAAGTTTGTCTGCCTTTCGTATCTGGTACCTCAAATCTGACGAAACACGAAGTACGAAATACGACATTGGACTTCACTTCCATGACGTAATGTATTTCAGGAGGAGTTAGTACCACAAATATCGCCTGCTGTAAGAGCGTTATTTAGCGTATGACGTTAGACCGATAGAGTTACGGTGTATATTAAACTTTGAAATTTATCTTTCGCTTACGAACTGGAAATTTAAAAATTCAAGATGCATCATCTGTCCTACATGATATGCTAAAAGGCGCACTGGCAGCAGAGACATATGTAGTACCAACCACCGCCAGAAATACATTACATGTAGGTCCTGGAAATGAATTGAATTTCGTTTTCGTACTTGCACGGAACACCAAGGCAAATATTTAATACCGACGTCAGCTGTCAGCACGAAAACTTCTCTGGCGTATTCTTTTATCCACAGTGGCAACGATTTCAACAAGCTGCACGGACAAAAAACAGGGATGCCAAGCCTAGAAGATGGTAGGATGCGGAAGTCGTCGTGTGAACATGATTACGGGAACTAAAGCAACACCTCAAATCTCTCACCAATCGTCTGGACTTCACAATCAACGATATTTTGTGACTGACAGTCGAGTTGGCATTCTGAACCTCCACTCTGAACCACCTCTGAACCACTGTTTCAGTTCATGAGTTCGTTACAGTGTGAAGAATGAGACTAAGCAGAGCATACGGCTGCCTAAAGTTGGCGCTGCCGTAGCAAGGTGTTTGTACACGTACACGTACATGTTGACGTACTTGCAACACTCTAGAGTTTTCGCAAAGTCCCCGAAACGCCGACGCGAACGTCTATCCTATTGTTCGCTGCTGTCCATCTTCGTGGCATCGAACAATTGGACTGGCGTTGGCGTTTCGAGGCTTTGCGAAAACTCTCTACTATTCAGATTCTCACACAATGTTTTTGTCACAAAATTGGAGAATTCAAACAAAGATGATGCCAAATCGACTGCCAACAATAAAAGCCTTGCGCCATGAGTCAGCCTGCAATATTTTTGTATTCGGCCTCCAGTCTGTATTGTTTTTTTGGCGAGTATCACAGACAAAGTATTCCTCTATGCAAATCAAACAGACCATCCGAAGTGGGAAACGATTTCCAAGATGGCGGCTCTCGCGGCCATGATGAATGAGGCACTCTATCACCAGTAGGTGGCAGCACTACTATGCTTTCAATAGGAAACTGACATGGCACCGTAGGTCCGTAACCTCGGTTTCAATAGATCTCCACGGTCAGCGAAACACAATCTATGGTGTCCGAAAGTTCATCATTATCAGGCAGCGCCAAAAATTGTTACAAAAGGATGACTCAATGACATTCGGCTTAAAATATGAATGTTTCCTGCATGCAATAACTCGGGGAAAGGGTGGGGTATAACGTCGTCTTTGTTCACTCCTTCTGAATAGTCTAACACACACGCGTGATTATTGTGTTGATTTAAAGTCGAACAATAGATTAATCAGGTGGGCCATAAGTTATGCAAGGCTTGGGTCGTGCAGGTTCTACATGTATTGACTGAGACCGCGCATGTTTTGGTCGACCTCTGGGGACATGACCACAGATTCAGCGTCTTACGATGTGCGAATGGGTCAGTGGGACGGTGGACAAAAGATGATGGCTTGCCGAAACAGCCATACTCAACGATCAGGGATATATCATAGATAGTAAAATGGCCATCCTTTGTGCATCATCAGAGTTTGGTTACTTTGGGGGCTAAGGGAGTCGTGCAGCATGTTCATTCCACACACAGGGCCTATGCTTACCGGGAATGACTTAACGTTCTGAAAAGTTGAAAATAAAATCTCAAAGGTTTAACATTTCTAATGGTGATGATATCTTTTTCTTCAGTTAAGAACATCAGCGACGTTACTTTATTCCACCTACACATCGAACATTATCGATCTCTGATTTTTGGAACCAATCACGCCGTCGAATGTTAAGGATCAAGAAAAAGTCACTGAGCACACCTGTGCTTTTGAAGTTTCATGATAGGCCTATGCGACCACCTCAGTTCAAAACCAAGACAATTCGGTGTCACAGAATCTAATGTCCTCCTGATGCCCACCTGTACTGTACGTCATTTTAATAATGAGACTGGTCTCTCTAAAGCCCGTTTATTCCGAAAACGTATTGTTGGGGGCATCTTATATTGGGGAGGGGGGGGGGGCATTAG
>NMRB01000076.1:671111-688013 GCA_002633025.1 Notospermus geniculatus
CGACTTTTTCTTCTGTTTTCTGCTCGGTGGCCGCCGGCGCAGTCGCCAACGGGAAGCGGAGGCACGATCGTCTGCAGAGTCTGAAACGATGGAAAGAGAACGGTCAGACAATCGAGTCGTAGCATATTTTATTTCTGTTTAATCCGTTTCTGTGCAAGCCTATTTTTGAATCACGTTGTAGCACTCTTTGCCGACATCCACAAAGACCAATTTCCCCAAACTGCTTCAGCCAATAACGTGCCACGATACAATTTGCACGTACCCTAAATTCTCTCTCAAAGCCATTGATTTTGCTTTTAGGATCTTTTAAGCTCATCCTCTGGACTGCACTGGAAAGTTCCTTCGCCGAGATCACTGTGACACCACACTGGATGAAGGTGGCCACGCATTGGTAAATAAGCTCAAACTGTTCCTGAAAATGAGAGGCAAAACGTTCGGTAAGATCACACTGCAGCTCTTTCCTATGAAGTACACTAGAATGGTGCAGAAAAAACTAGTCCCTAGTCCCTGACAAGTTAATCAATGTATACATCACAACTCTAGGAAGACCAGGCACAAGTCTCCAGCAAGTGACAAAGCCCTTGACTAGGCCCCTTTACATCATCACCTCATTGCTGAAAAATAGCCTCTCTTTGTTACTGTAACAGTTTAACTGATTTCAGCCTTTGTTGTGTAACAGTTGTAAACATTCACCAGTTTCCTTTTCGAGACTTGAGCCTGGATTTTCCAGATCAGTTCATAACTTTGTGCAAGTGCGTAACCTTTCTTGCGTTGCATATGCTTCGTTCAATTAGGCCTACTGCCGAACTTAACTGTGACGTTCTGCTCATTAATAAGTCATAGTACATGTATATGAATCCAGCGTGATATGCTTATAAAATCACGGAGTGTAGGCTACCAATACGCAAGGTGCACATCGCCCAAGCGTATACAGTATAACGCCTTTCAGCCATTTCATTTCTTATGTAGAGGAAGTCATCATGAAATGCATGAGAAAGCAATAGCTATTATTCTTTCTTTATTAGGAAATGTTATCGCAAAGGTCAGTTCAGGAAATTACTTCTTCCACATGTGAATGGCCGCTTTGACCATTGTTTGCCAACTTCGTGATTATTTCATAAAGTAGATTTTTTTTTATTGCTGATGTATAGTATGTGGAAAATGGATCTGGACATTGCCAACGATATAACCATAACAACACCGTTTGAGTTGCATTTGGGTAAACGTCTTTCTCTTTTGTATGGCATGCATCATCCTCCCACAGCAGGGCTTTGGTCTCGCCCCTCTTCATACGCTCGCACACACTGGTGTGAGTGGTTGAAGACGAGCGAGGTAAAAACCTCTGCTGTGGGAGGATGGCCATGCATCAATTCACAAAAAGACGCTGTACACTGTCGATACACTACGGGAGTGTGTCTCATTATGGTAGAAGTACAGAGAACTCAGATTTAAAGATTCCAAAATTTACCTTATTGCCGACCATTCCGTACCGTTGCTTCCTAATCTCAGTCACCATGCGGTAGACGCCAACGCTGTCTTCAGCCATGTATTCGTCCAACAGTGCGTCGATGGCAATAAAGGTACCGGTCCGACCACAGCCTTTGCTGCAAGTACACAGACGAGATAGATTCGCAAAAAGCTTCTGTCAAGAGAGGAAAGGGGCGGTGTACACCTGTACCTAAGGGCTTGTGTCCACATGTGCGTTTTACGCTGCGTGATGCGTTAAATCTTTTGTTATTTTCCGCCGCTCTGCTTCCAAACAATGGGCGAAGCGTCAAAACGCAGCGTAAAACGCACATGTGGACCCAGGCCTTAAAGGACAAGCAACCTTCATCAGCAACGTATATGCGAGCAATTGGTAGCCTTGCACCTTGGTATGAATCCCGCTTCTGCGCCACTTCGTGATAAAATTTCGGAACATTCTTGAATCATCTTACCATTCTATTTCTACTTACCTACAATGTACGACCACTGGACCAGGTTTATTGAGCATATAAGCCTTGATGACTCTTCTATACTCTAATACTGATGATATATTCGGACAATCATGATCACTCCAGCTGGCAATCTGGAACTGGCGGACTGTTCTGGACTCATTGCATCCAGCCTACGAGGAACAAATTCAAAACATCAGTGTACCTTTACTGTCCGGTAGCCTAAAAGCTTTCACTTCAGAAGTCGTATACTGTACATTTTACACTCTCGTACTCTTTGTGGAAAAGTGGAGTCAGCTCGAAGTACGCCAAAGGTTACCTTACAAAACAGCTTACTTTTTACAGCCTACCCTAGATGTACTTCGACTACCCTACTACTAGCCCAAGTCTCAAAACAAGATGGACTCGAAAACTTTAGGTACCGTTACTGGGTCGCCCCCAAACCAACTCTGAATTGATTGTGACAGGCCAATATGGTGAAATTGCCCACCTTTTCTATTCGAAAGGTTCTTGTAATAAAATCAGCAGTAAAGTCGGACTTCTCTAACCACACGTCTACTTTTCCATACCGACCGTGGGTATTGTGCCAGTACTTTTCGCACTGTTGCTGTAAGAGAAACGGGGAGACGCTGAAGAAAGGATACAACCAATGTCGGGACCGATGTCCTGCAGCATTATGTGGTATTAAGAGGGTAAATGACTGATTGTGTACATTGCATCACCCTTTGGCCCATCCTGAGAAACTCAAGACATTTACGGCCTCGTCGCTTCCTACAATGACAAGCCGAGCGATGGAGCATTTGCCAAGACCCTAATGGTTCAGAATGCCTTTGGCCATGGACGATTCGACCAAAACCCATGCCCAAAAGATATTTACTGAGGGTGTCTAATAAAAATATCGTTTCCATTGTTTGAAAATTGAAAATTTTTAAAGGCATGTATATAGGGAATGACAGCAACTCCAAGAAGAACCAACTCACAGCCTCATGCTGTGCCTGAGCTGTAGGTTAAATGTGACTCCTGTTTAGGTAAATACTTTAATGGACACGGATTATTATGCTACTTCCAAGCCTGCTAATGTACGCCTAAAGAAATATGTTGTCGGCGAAAGGTATCGCTTACCCGGGCATGTTCGAAAAGATTAGTTGCCATGACAATACAATGGCAATCGACCTGCCATATCATTCTCCAAAAATCACCGAGTGTACATCGACTGGGACCTGAAAAATAGATTTTGTGGCCGATGTTGGAAAAAGGAACGCTCAGTCATATCATCTTTTACCATTGCAAAAAAAGTAACATACCGAAATGCTAATTCCCAAAGCCCGCAGCACGCATGGCAAGTTTACTTAATTCGTACAAACAGTTTTTATGGCAGCCACAAAATTGCCAAGTGGTCGACAACGGTGAGAAGCCATGAGAATAGGGAGGTTTAGAAATCAAACGATAAACGTAAACTTAACGGCAACGTTATTTTTCATACCACACATTAAAGCAGATTTTATATTGCATTTTCGGTCCAAAAATAACGTTGTCGTTAACGTTTACGTTTATCGTTTGATTTCTTAACCTCCCTAATATTCTTGAAAGCACAACTTGGCAAGGATCAAAACGGTTTGATATTCAGCATGGAAAATTGCTCCATGAACGAGTTGCCAAGAGCGTGCGGTAGACTGGCTATGCACCATGTAAATTGTTGACAATGAAAACTGCTTCCACGACCAAGAAAACTTGCCATTTAAATATAATGTATCATGACTTCATTGTTTACATACAATGTTTGTAAACATGGATATTTATATCATGTTATTTTGGACTTTTGGGACATGCCGACCCACCAAATTGAAAACATTCGGTATCAAAAGTATTTCTCGAGGGGCATGCCACCAACAAATTACCCATAAGACAAAAAAAGGCTGGACACAAACAAACAAAATGTAAATAAACAATGATTTTCGTGGCCCGCGAAAATACCCGTGATACATTTCTTTAAGAACGTTCAATGTGTACCTTTCAGTTTTCCTCAGCTTCGACTCAAAACGAACAGATGACAACCAAAAGAAATTTCGGGCACATTACTTCCAGAGCAATGCAATGATTGTTTCGGAAAGAAAAAGCAGACGGAAGAAAAATATCGGATGACCTTTTGCCTGTTCATTTTCTCGCGGAATGGTAAAGTCGACAGACAATCCTAAAAGGCTGCCGAAAAATTCTGCTTTCGATTGACTTCTTTTGCTAATGCGCCATATTGTATTCTAATGCACATGTAAGTTACAGACAATAACAACATTCTCTGTTTTTCTTCTCCGAAACGTCCTGAGGTGATCCGAATTCCTCTGGCTGAAACTATTGTCTTGTGGTGCAGCAACTCAATATTTAAATAATGAAATGGTCCATGGACCATGTGCTCACTTGAAGGTTATGTAACAGAAATGTTCCAGAGTATGATGATCATGGTCAAAATTTGGCATACGCATGGAGGTAGAAGGCATCTACAAAATTTTGAATTTTGACCTCTGTGACCTTGAAAAGTAGGTCAAACCAAAAAACCGTTAAATATGTCATGTATCCTCTGACATTAGATGCACCTATGATAAAAATTTGGAGATGATCCAATCATTAGTTCAGGAGTTATTGCACTTTTTGTGTTTTCGGTTTTGACCACCTGGTGGCCAAGCCAAGAACGGAATCGGACCGAAACTTGGTGTCATAGGTCGTCTGAACTAGAGGTATCATGTACCAAGTTTCAGGTCCAGTGGTTACAAAACGTGCCCTGCTAAAGGGCGGTTTACACTAGGTTGCACCAAGTTGCAAGTTGCACTTTGCACCAACTTGCAAGTTGCACCAACTTGCAACTTGTTGCAAACTACCTGGGACGGTTTACACATAAAAAAATCGATGCAACATCCAGCGTGATCGAGTTGCAACAAGTTGCATGCCCGTTTACACATGCAACTTTTATGAAACCTTTTTGTTTCATCAGGTTTATGCAACAAGTTGCATGAAGTTGCATATGAAAAGTTGCATGTGTAAACGGGCCTTTACACATGCAACTTTTCAAACCGCCCTTTACAGACTACGACAGACGACGGACACCGCATGACGACTACAGCTCACAGGTGACCTAAAAAGTAAATTACGTTCTATCAAATGGGGAAAAAGGCTTACAATTACATAGAAAATCCGTCAGTCAGATTAACACGATTTTCAAGACACTCACAATGAATACATGTTCTTCGGAATACCTCAAGAAACATTTTATATCCAATTGTTCTTGGCTATCTCCTCTTCCCTATATGAGTTTCATTTCATTGTACCTTTTTCAAAGCATATGCCTTCTTCATTGGGTTCCTTATGGTACATTGCAATGGTAGCTTATAGTCACCATCTTAAATTGATGAAACATAGGCCTATACTAATGCGCTTTTCGAGATAAACATGTGCTATTTTATAATGCTATTCATGTCCGCAACTTTTTCATAAAATAATAGGCCTGTCAGAAGTTTGTTACAGGCTTACCCTGAGCTGCTATATAGGCCCTTGGTTTGTTGTATCCCTGAAAGAAAATTCATGTAATAGTGAGACGACGGAGTGGAGAAAAGTACTCAAAACATCAAGCGAATAATACATGTAGCTGAGAGGAGGAAGAGGATTACTTTATGTGGGTCAAAATACATGTACCATCCGATTAAACGGGTGGTTTACTAGCCTTCTGGATGTTCATTCACTTCATTTGTGTACCTTTTTGTCCGGGTCAACTATTTCAAATTTATTTATTACATGTAAATATGTTGCATCTAAAGCCATAAAGGGACGAAGTGGAAAATAAGAAGTAGGGAATTTTGGATTTTTTTCGAATTTTTCAATTCCTCAAATTTGGGTAAAACTGTTTCCCATTTTGAGAAATATCGCCCCAAAAATCAGACAAAATGTCATGTCATTTCAAGAAAATTTCTCAAAATGGGAAAAATTCTATCCCAATTTGAGAAATTGAAAAATTCGCAAAAAATTTCAAAATTTCCTTCTTCTTTTTCCTGAAATTTTTTAAATGTTGTAAACAGGACACATTGCATAAAGATTAAAGCCTAGTATTGTCTTTGGGGCACACGCGGGGGGCGTATATGTAAGATAATTAGCTGTGACAATATCGCGTCGAAAATGCTGCGATTACCTAGAGCTACATGTATAGGCCTCCACGTTGGGATATTATGGTGGTTAACAACAGCTTCGCGAACCTTTTGTGAAGACAATGGCGAGTTTTCGCAACCGCCCAGTTAGGCCAACGGCTACGTTCATCTATTGTTCGGGCATCGTCAGACAATAGAAAAGTCAATCCGGGCGATTGCGAAAACTCTCCATTGTCAAGCGACGTGTCCGTAGACCGTGTATAAAGCTCTTATGTAATCGCGGCCCAAAGGCCTTTATAGGCCTACATGTACAAATGTACAGTTTCGAAAATCATTACAATACATGTAGTCCATTCGACCATACGTTGTTCTAGCTAATGTCGAAGTGTCTACAAATTAGTGAAAAGATTGTCATTGTCAGAACATTTTGACTTCTTGTGGAGTGATGCTGTAACGTATCGTTGAATAGACTTACATGTATTTCGACCTTGTCATACAGTGTATGAAGGCCTTTAAAAGTTGCCGTGCTACAGATTGATATAACACGTCCGTAACCAATCGGTACCGCTAGGCCAGTTTGGATGGTGATTAAATGAATAACATATTTCAATGAAGGCACGCCAGAGCCTACAAAGGCCTTTAAAGATAATATATCACGACTTCATTGTTTACATTCAATGTTTGTAAACATGGATGTTTACATTATGTTATTTTGGACTTTTGGGACATGCCAACCCACCAAAATGAATACTTTTGGAATCAACAGAATTTCTAGAGAGGCATGCCACCAACAATTTACTCATAAGACAAAGAAATCCTGGACATAAACAAACAAAATGTAAATAAACAATGAATTTCGTGGCCCGCGAAAATACCCGTGATACATTATCTTTAACATCTCAAAGAAAGTAACATATTGTATATGCAAAAGGTGTACTGAAAATGTACATGTATTATGCTATTCTACGGGGAGGGATTGGTAAGGTTGTATTTTGGTAAGTTCATTTCACCAAACATCTAAGAATATCAATGTCTGGTCGCAAGAAACAAGAAATTACTAAAAAAATCCTTGTCAATTTCCATCAATGTCAGTGAAATGGACGAGAGAACCACTGCTGCATGCCCTAGTAAAAGTTGGGAATTTCGTTTTCGTCTAAAAATTGATTCGAAGCTGCAAACACAGCTATTTCATACCAGTGGAGACAATATCGATGCTATGATAATAATTTAACAAAAATATTGTGCGGAAACAACAAAAATGTATTTTCTAAGCAATCAACAATGAAAATCTAAAAACACGAGGAGGAAAAAATAAAGATATAAAGTCAAGCCAAAAGGTGCGTATAAAAGTTCTGGAGTTCCAGCCTACGACAAGGGAAACTGCCTTTCGTGCAACATGTCTCGGATCTCAAAATTCAGCTTGAGATGTGTTTTTGAGATTCCCATGCCACATGTAACAACATGTAACATTGTCAAAAATAGCCGCATCTTACGTGTTGCATGTCAGGTTCGATGTGACGAGAGTAGATCTGGCATGCAACATGGATTGTGCGTTTTGTTGTATCCGGTTACATGTGCTACATGTACATGTACACTATTCTGGTACTCTAATCCAGCCGAGATCGCGACAAGGACATCGGGCGTAATACATGTACGTAATATTTTATAACATGGATCCAAAATCCAGAATATCTCTGACGTATCACTCAGGTTTAGGCTACATCATGCAAAATCATGTTACATGGGAATCCAGCCTAGATGTTACATGGACGTTGCTGACACATTATCACATCATGTCAGATATATTTTATGGGCATTTTATGGCTAACACACGATATATCACGTTCGATGGTTAGATTGTGTAACTATTCTGAAAATGCAGCCAAAATATATGTACGACAGAGAAACGATATTCCCCTTGCTCATGCAACATCACATTATGAATTTCGTTTTGGGAAATTCAGACTGAATGTTCGGCTATTTGTGCTAGCACATGTAACATGTTACTAGTGTGAGGATATGTTTTCTGGAAATCCAGTGAATATGTGACATGGGTATTCATACTGGCACATGTAAAGATTTCGAGGTGCCTGCATACCTTAGACAGTCTTGAAATCTGAAAATAGATGGACCTTACGCTCTTGAAATATCGCAACTTCATTTTATAAATGCATACTGTGTGTCAATGTAGTGAAACTTGAAACCTGCGCATGCAGATTAGGTATGTAATGGCCTCACGGCGAAACACTTGAGACTTGTCCATCCATGGTGATTAGGTAATACATGTATACAAAGTACAGGCCTCAATGCAAAACACTTGAGACTTGTCCATGGTGATTAGGTAATATACAAAGTACAGGCCTCAATGCAAAACACTTGAGACTTGTCCATGGTGATTAGGTAATATACAAAGTACAGGCCTCAATGCAAAACACTTGAGATTTGTCCATTATGATATACAAAGTACAGGCCTCAAGCAAAACACTTGAGACTTGTCCATGATGATTAGGTGTACAAAGTACAGACCTCAACGCAAAACACTTGAGACTTGTCTATGATGATTAGGTATACAAAATACAGGTCTCAATGCAAAACACTTGAGACTTGTCCATGGTTTAGGTATGCAATATTTAGCCTCAATATGCGAACCACTTGTCGACAAGGTACAAAATGTACAGGCCTCACTGCGAACTATTTGACACTTGTCCATAATAAGTACAGGCCTCAATGCAAAACATTTGAGACTTGTCCATATAGTGATTTGGTACACAATGTACAAGCCTCATTGTAAGCGTCAGTGTTTCGAAGCACCAAATACAGATCCCGTCACCCCATAAATCCCATCGAAACAAAGATAACAACCCTCAATCTGCATTTGAGAATCTGTCGACCGTATCTCCCCTGGGTGCTTGTTCATTCAAAGAGCAGAGCAATCACGGAATGAAACTTACATCGATCCAAGTTGCATTGATGTAGTCAGACCCTGGCCGGCCGGGAATTTCATCTAGTATCACACGACTATCATCAACTGTAACAAGATTGGTTGTGCAGTTAGAATCATTGGAAATCAATACGAAGCTACGAGCTAGTTAATACGAAGAGGTCCGATATGACATTTGATCATCAATTCCCTAAATTTCCAGCTGGATGGCAGATTCTAAATCTCGGCGGATTTCTAGGGACGTGTACGGGTTCGAGATGAACTATTAAACCACGTACTCCATCTTCATGATCGTCAGAACTCGTCACACACTCAACGGGAGAAGAAGAGTAAAAACACATTTGCATCGAGGCTAATGAGAACCGAATATGTGCACCGTCCCATCAAGAATTTTAGATTGCTCGGTTGAGATCTAATGCAATTCTGCAAATCTGCAATTCATTACAATAGCGATAACAGCACGTACTGTTGCTGTTTTCGCTCCTGTACTTTCTAAACAACAATGTACATGTACAGTCATTGACATTAGTTTATCTACACCTACTACCTTGAATATTTCAAATACTACTGGGCCAATTTTAACACGGTTTGTACCACATGAAAGTATATAACCTTGGTCATATTTCTACATCAAAATTTTGGAAATTTGGAAATATCATAATTATGTAATAGCTCATTAGAAAACCCCCTAAAATCAACATTTTTATTACGGATTTGTTTTTTTACTTTTGTTGCAGTTTTGATAGAATGGAACTTTCTAAGGATTTTGGGCTTTGTTTCATCAAAATATCTCAAGTGGTTGCTGAGATATTCGAGATTATCAAAATTTTGATAGTTTGAGATTTTTGTGTTTTTCAGGAAATTTTGATGTCATTAGTTAAAGCTAACCTCACAATATGGGCTTACAAAATTTTGGAACTTTTTGCTTTAACTGGGCCGAGATATTCATATTTTCAGAATATCAAAATGTTGATATGCTAAACTCTTTAACTTAAGACAGCTGTAACTTCCAACCAGTTTACGCTGAAAGTTCCAAAACTTCATTCTCCTACGTTTCTGGGTGAGCTCTGTCTACTAATATCAAATTTTTTTGAAAAAATGGAAATTCTCAAAATATCGAAATTTTGATAATCTCAAATATCTCAGCAACCACTCGATATATTTTGACGAAACAGAGCTCAAAATCCTTAGAAACTTCCACTCTATCAACCCTGTAACAAAAGTCACAAAAAAATTCCATAATAAAAATGTTGATTTTTAGGGGTTTTTCTAATGAGGAATTACATAATTATGATATTTCCAAATTTCCAAAAGTTTGATGCAGAAATATGACCAAGGTTATATACTTTCATGTGGTACAAACCGTGTTAAAATTGGCCCAGTAGTATTTGAAATATTCAAGGTAGTAGGTGTAGATAAACTAATGTCAATGACTGTACATGTAATGTAGGACAACGTACAAATACACTGATGATGATTTACATCGATAAGGATAAATATCAGTATCGGCTTCGGGACCTCAAACTTTCTAATGACATTATCCGTGTTGGTTCCGGATCACATGCTCTCTAATCATGAATAAATGTACGTGTATCACCCTCATTGCAGTTCGCGGATTACAATCTCTCTTACTCTTTCACGATTTGAATGAATTTTAGGTTCCATAAAGGATTAAATTCAGTTATGCAAATAACGGAAGTATAGTAGTTAATTTCTAATGTAATTTGTTTTCGAAGTTTGCACCTTTACTTACATGGCACTACATTACTGCTATTCTTCATCTTATTTACATCTTTGACACCCTCCAAGGATGGATAGGCACATTGGTGTTTCTGGATACCCTGTAAAAATCGACGGTAAAATAATTGGGACCATGAAAAATATATGACAGTACGGACAAAGAAATGACGAAAAATTATTTTATCTGATGTATAACATGGCAATTTCATATGAGACAGCATTTTATTAAATTTCAAATGCGTGTGTATACCAATTTTGATGTTCATGTTGCCCTGCATCCATCTTGCCATAGAACATTTCGATTTAACATTTGTCATTTGTTCTTCAGGACCCACATTCATAAAACTACTTAAGTCTAAGTGTGACACTTATCCTTTGTTCAACACAAAAGTTAAGTATCACACTTTGACTTAAGTATGTTTATGAATATGGACCCTGGTATACATTCACGTTCACCCAGGTGAGCACATGGTCCAT
Organism: Notospermus geniculatus; assembly: GCA_002633025.1. Taxonomy (NCBI): domain Eukaryota; kingdom Metazoa; phylum Nemertea; class Pilidiophora; order Heteronemertea; family Lineidae; genus Notospermus; species Notospermus geniculatus. Next base: position 682,331 of record NMRB01000076.1, read on the forward strand.
GGACCATTTCATTTTTATTTCAAATACCTGTTTCAAATTTTAAATTTCCTATGTTGGAAGTTACATTGTAAATCTCTTGGGAAATACTTATTAATGATTTAGTTGCATTGTGCTTGATTAGCGTAAAGCAATTGAAATGTGTCGTAACCAATAACAATGCTATTGATTCCTGTAATCGTGATGAAGGCTAGTACAAGATGACATGAGGATCCCACCCATCGGGGCCCAAACAAAAGTGGATTATGCCCGCGCAACGCACGCACAACATCATGTGAAAAAATAATGAGCCTTAAAATGGTTTCACCAGGCAACTATCTTTATCATTCGCGAGTTAAAAGCTATTCGGGAAACGGCGAATGTGGTGACTTCATTGGATTGATTTGTTTGTTCCGTGTCGACCTGCCAAGAGTTGGTGGTGTCTTCGGCGACGGTGGGACAGATCGTGGATTCGTTCTTTGCACAAGTCCAAATCCAAGCAACCGTCGTCTATACGTTTCTGCGGAGATTTCACTCTGGTAGGCAAACCAAATGTGATTGGTCGGGAGATACGAATTTGCATACTAGGTTATAAGTGCGCACGCGCGGGGTTCCAAGAAATCCAAGATGGCGTGGCCCGTCACAACGATGAATAAGATCGACTCTGCGAAAACAGACGCCTGGCCGAAGATGAAGATAGGAGTCTACTGATCTTCGGACAATGGAACTCTTCGAGACAAGCTGATATACGATCCCAGCCCATCACCACATGCTATCCGCTTATTTCCGCTGCTCTGAATAAATTTCGCGAGTACTGACGTAGAAAAACCCACTTGATAGATTTGGGGATGATAAATGCCAGCAAAAATCCCTTCGTAAATCATAAACCAGTCAATATAGTAGAGCAGAACCATCATCTATTGGTGTTCACACGGTCCAGTGGTCAGCACCAAGTCAGGATTGCGGGATGTGGAGATTTAGAGAGACGTGGAGTTTGGTGATGTTAAGGTAATGTGGAATGTTCAGCTGAAACGTGCTTTCATCACTTTTTTACGATGGCGCCAGGAGGACGGCTGTGATTAGCTCGGTGCTGTCTTTTTCGAGGACCGCTATCATATTCAACATGGTTAATTTTTCTGAAAGTCAACAACATGCCACATTTCCCATTAGCCTAATGTAGACCTTGTTAAACACGTCATGGTGATAAATTGATTTACGAGAATTGATCTTTTCATGACATATGGATGTCATACTCTGTTCTCCCAAAAAGAATTCAATATTAAGATCCATTTAGTGTGTTATGTAAGAGGACGTTGTTGATTAGTTGTTTCGATCGATGGCTATGATTGGCTCGTGGACGAGTCTCACGAAGACATCATTTTTAAGAAGAAAAAGAAGTAAGTGAAGCCACGGTATTCCTGTCGGTTCGAATCGGATTTAACTCTTCTATCAATGGTCCCGAACATAGCATCCTCCCACAGCAGGGCTTTGGTCTTGTTCCTCTTCATTACACTTGTGTAAGTGGATGAAGAGCAGCGAGGTAAAACCCTGTGGTTGGAGGATGCGAACATGGCCATCCTAGACAGACAAATATCTTGGAAGTACTTGGCACTGTCACCGGTGACAGAGCGTTCTTGCAACTGCGTTCCCAGTCAACCAAGAGAAGAATATCTTATTGGGGTATCAAATCGATGGGTACACGGTGTTCTGTAACACTTCAAAGAGCCGAATTAAACTGTACTGTCCTACAGCTATTCAGATGGTTCATAATGGTCCTTAGCCAGTATACCATCCATGTGTCTCAGTTGTGTATACAAGCCAATTTCCCACAGTTTATTGATTAGCCAGCCTCGAAAAGATTATCGAGAATCTTCCTCGACGAGAGCGGAATAGACCATTTTTCTCGAAGCAAAAACTGTGTAGCGTAAGACAAGTGAATCTTTTGGTCGGTAGCGTTGCCAGCAATCCCGGGCAGCAATTCAAATTCCACGAGTTCAGCCTATATCTGATATCATAGTGATATGTTCAGGAGGCAGCATTTGTCTGCAGGCCTACGCTCCACCAATCCGGCGAGAAAACCAAATTGGTCGACACTGGTAACCCAGATAGAGAAGGGGCAGGGAACTTATATTCACGAAGCTCTCATAACTTAACGGAGTGGGTAAACCATTGTCCATTTGAGGAAAACCTAATTTTCACAATCAGCCTGATAAAAGATTTGTGTGCCCTTAAAGTTAAGGGAGCTTTGTGAAAGGTATATGTATAAACCAGCACAGAGTGATCGCACAATAAACAGAACAGCCCAAAGTCTTCTATTGTTATCATTCATTCATTAGCTTCTCAAAGGGCTTTCACAGTCGGTAATTTAGGCACATTTGTCCCACACAATGCACATGGAAATGGTGAGAAAAGACACAGCTGTTCTGGCATTAATTGTCCCATGGATCGCTCGGCACTGGCTAATCCCTTCAGTTGCCAGTTCCTTTGGATGGGTTCGGCGATCCTCAGGAATATACATGTAGCCAGTATATTTCAGTTCGGTTTCAGTTTGGCCTGTGTACAATTTGCAGCATTTAATTTGTTCACCATATTTCTACCGTATATCAAGAAATCTGCCGTAATCTCCATCATACATGTACAAGAGCTTCTAACCGCTGGTACAGAGAGAAGCGTAAGTATTACATACGCCAAGCCTTAAATGTCTCATATGGCAGCGCTTTAACTAATGGCTAATTTGACTCGAGTTGATGGCAAATAAAAGATGTAATCACGATTTTAAACTGATCGATCAATCACTTTATTGAACAGGAAAAGAAAAAAGGAACATATTATGAGTTGCGAGGACTACCGCGGTTACATACCATGAAATTGACGTTTTAAGCTTGGAAAATCGTGTGAGATTTAATGCCGGACATCTAGACGCCTGTTTCGCGACATCCATAAAAAACTTACCAGAGTAAAAAAAAGTGGTGTTCCCTTTAAACAATGAATATAAAAAAATCAGTGTTCTTAGTGAAAAACACAGATTTTCAGTGTTCAATCCCGTGTAACACCTACACTGAACATTGGTGTTCTGCACTTAAGACTAGCAGCCTGATTTTCGGTGTTCGTTTTCTAAGGGGAACACTACTTAATATTTCCTTTGGCTGATTTAATCTCCAGCGAAACGTTTATAACCTGGCCGTCTCTCCACAAAAAAATGTATATTTATTGTGTGCAATCGCCTACCCGCGTGCTGTTAAAATTGTACCACACACAAAAATATTATTGGTTACCACGCTACAGATATTTGAAATATCGATTGAATACGCAGATTCCTGACAATTTCAATTCTGTTCTTGTAAATCCCTTTAGTGCATGATATGACATCCCGACTGTAATTCATCAAAATGAAAAATGTGCAAGGCATTTGATGAATCCAACACGTTATTATTTTGAATAGAACTTATACATGGCAATATTGATTGCTGTGACCGTTTCAGTTTGAACACACTGCTTCAAAACGTTACCTACTATTTTTTTTCAAAAATGCCAAAGTTGTTTCATCATGAAACTGCGGTACTGGGTATCAATTTAGCCTAAACTTTTATTTTTATACTTTTTTAAAATTATATTTTTTTCTCACAAAATAAACATCAAAAAGTTAATGTAGTTTATATAATTTAGTGCAACCCCAAAATGAAGTCGACCTTTCAAAAATGTAAATACAAGGAACTGAGATGCAGACTACATGTACATGTATTCGACTTACCTTAAATTCGATGAAAATTTCTCCCTTTCGCTGTTTCCTTTTGTAAACATCCAGAAACGTGGAAGCCGGGATTGGATCGGAATTGATTTCGGCTATCCTGCTCTCCTCGATGGCTGAATAACAAGGAAAGTACTTAAAAACATAACCAAGATTACTCCAGACGAACCGGCCAAAACATGACCCAACAGCATAGCGGAGGAGTGAAACTGTTTTTTCATCCGACATTGCGGCAGTCTTGAATTTCGGTGGAAGATGTCGTGAACAGCTTCAAAGCACCTCGATTTCTGCAAAAAACCTGAGAAGCGAAGGAAGGGATGATGTCCTGTTACTAAGCTGGGCGTCCCATCCTGAAAGTGACGCATTGAAGCAGGGATACGAAAAGGAACGGATACTAATAAAATATGCAGTCCTCCAATCAGAACCGGTGAAGCTCTGACGACATGAGATAAGGGGTAGCAATCCTAGCATAGTCTTGAGTGACAATTGTGTACCAGACGTAAAAGCATCTTTGGCGTTATCTACTGCGAAAGAGGGCATGTACTCTCCATAAGATCACCCCAGAATGTTATTCTGTTACTGCCGGAGCTATCACTTTCCATAACTTTTATCGTTAATGGTAAGAAGATCAGGCTCGACGATGCAGGAATTAAGATCAGGCTCGACGATGCAGAAGATCAGGTTCGACGATGCAGGAATTAAGATCAGGCTCGACGATGCAGGAAGATCAGGCTCGACGATGCAGGAAGACCAGGCTCGACGATGCAGGAAGATCAGGCTCGACGATGCAGGCCTATGCTCTGCTGCTCGCTTCCTTTGTCAACGACTGGACAACATCCAAGTGAAACTACTGCTACCAGCTATCCCATATGGAGTCGTGATGACAACATCCGCTGCAAAAATTCCTGATGGCTACCAGAGGAATAGGGTTGCCTAATCAGTAGCTTGTAAACGCACGCTCTTGCTTTGGTGTCTGTCTGCTTGAATTCTACTTGTGCTAATCGTTCGTGTCCTGATGAAATGCTCCCAGCTTTGCACACAACTCTCATTGGTAATTCAATCAAAGCTTCCTTTCCAGTCGTGTTTTCCTAATCAATTTTTATAGCTCAATATCGAGTTTCAAATCAAAAGGCATGCCAATTGCGCGATAGAGTGGGCTACTAGGCGTCAAAATCCGGAAAGATCCAAGTGATACCATTGCTTATAGCTGCTATCCTATACAAAGCTCCGAATGACAGTGTTCAGCGTCAGTAACCAAAGCGATAATGATGTCTCTATTGACTACCAAAGAACCAACCGCCGAGCAACCTTCCTAGCTATCCCAAGCACGGTCTATAGCTTTTCTGGTGTCTGTCTATCGGAATTCGTTTTGCCATCTCGAAGTCCAATGAACTGCATTGTCCAGTTCTTGTTCTTGGATATGTTTGACTCCAGTCAGGTCCGTCATTCGTCCAAGTACATGTATAGGCCAACTCATATAATCCAAAGTCCGAAAACAAACCTGATTCCGAACCAAAATGCAATACTTCTCTGCAGTACCTAATCCTGATTTCTTTGGTCAAGACGAAGAACGATCCAAACGGAATCACTGAGTACAAAGCAATCCTTTCAACGAAGACGCATTGAACATCAGTATTTGTAGCTGAATCCTACAATAGTTGACTATCGGTCCCGAAGAACCAGCGACCGCTCACCGACAGTGGCTTCTGCAGAGCTAGCTCAAACACGGCCTGCTGGTTCACTCGTCGGATTCGGTTTGCTCTTCAACGGTCTGGGTCGGCAATTCCTTCTCCGTCATCTAGTTCAGGACGAACCAAGAATTGGTAAAGGCTGTAGGCCATCCTGTGTCGTTTGTATTAGTCAGAACGAATTCCAGCGGGAACTGGGATCGATTCGTGGCCCGCTGAGATAGCGCTCAACGTTACTTGATAAACGTAACACTCGTCCCAACGCGCTTAG
>NMRB01000076.1:691154-707608 GCA_002633025.1 Notospermus geniculatus
AAAACATTAGCGGCACCATTCAATTAGACTCTAGAAAGACCAAAACCCTTGATCCCATGAAAAAAAAATACAGCGGGCATCAGGAATACGTGGGCATTCAATCCGGGCATTAAATTCTATCACACCGTTTTCAGCGCGACCACGAAAGCGAATACGGCAGAAACTTTGTTCTTTCCTCGCCCTGCTGCTTCTGAACAAAGCTTTTTCTGTGTTCGTGCAGCGAGACCACAAAGCTTTTTTGAGGTTGCGCAATGTATAAAACCTTGTTATACATAGCGCAACCACAAAGCTTTTTTGAGGTTGCGCAATGTAAGCCTTCTTATACATAGCGCAACCACAAAGCTTTTTCTGCTTATACAAAAGCAAACGCTGTAGAAAGCTTTATTCAGAAGTAGCGGAGCGTGGAAGGAACAAAGCGTTCATATTCGCGGTAACATGCAGACCTTTATGATACTCCTGCATATCAATTCGCTACAAACATTCATAAAAGACTATGTACATTTCAGTCAACAACACCGCCATCTCGTGGCCGTCACAAAACTTACCCGTGCTCTGCAATCTCTTTGCAACCGCTTACAAACTGAACGAGCTATGTCTACTGGGTATGAACGGTACAGCCATCTGCATGCTTGAGCACCAACCTCCCTATACATTGATTTCATATTGGGTGTATAATATAGCGAATGTGGCGAGAGAATGTCACTGAGGGCCGTATGCACCAATCGAACATTTATTGAACTCAGGTTGAGCCACTACTTTTCCATTGTCAAATCATGCCCTGGCAAACCTGAACAGTTGAAAAGTTGTAGCTCAACCTGAGTCCAAGAAAATAATAATACACGATTGCTAGGGTGTTGTGAGCCCTTGCTCTCCTTTTCTACTGTCAAATCCTGACCCTCTTGATCATTTCTACATCAGAACGGGGCATTACCTTTTCTCTTTTTTCCTTCCCTTTTTCTTTTTGCTCTTTTTGCCTTTGGAAGTGCGGATTGCTTTCTGCAATTGAAATTGAAATACATGTATGTAGTAACGAAATTGCACAACATGAGACACGTTCTACAGGGTGGGCCAGAGAAAGTGTCCCTCGAACAACAGCATTTCTATTGTTTCCGTATTGTTCGAGGGACACTTTCTCTGGCCCACCTTGTATAGGAAGCCTAGCAGCTAACATACATGTAGACCGTGGAACTTGCAATGAAACATGCGTCCTCGAAACCGACGGTCGAAAACCCGCGCAGGGTGATGGCTGTACCTTGACCAGAAGAGGGGGAGGGGCGGCAGTTCTTTGGAGAGTGCGCACCGTACATCATTTTCATTTCTTGATTAGAACTGAATAAAACACACCCATGTCAATGTACAGTTGAGTGAGGTACACATTCCCCATTGTGCATACCGTGAACACTCGAAACCTGCCCGATATGGTATAGGGGAATTCTATTGGGCTGTACATTGCCAATCTTTACACCATTATTTAAAATGCAAAAACGGGACAGCACTATTCAATCGAGTGGTGCAGTACTTTCAAACTACCACAGAATCTCATAGAGGCACCGTAAATAATAGATAGATTTCAGCAAAACTAGATTTTCGATCTTTGAAACCGACAAATTGGCGAAAAATTGCGAGGGTGGTTTGTTGTGTTGTACTTGTAGTCTACAGTTGAGTTTATTGATGGAATACACTGGCATATGCCGCGGTTGCCTGGGGGGTGAGGTGTGTCTTCAATGTTTAGATGTGTACACTGCATGAAAGGTTACGATCAATCGGGTGGGGAACATGTGCTTCTTAGAAGTGCCTTATTACAGGGTAGCAGAAAACAAATATCAAAATGGTAAACTTTATTATCGTCTGGTAAATGCACTTTATAAGAAGCTGGTAAATGGCACCATTAGAACGGTCAAGGTGCGATCCGGTGAAGACTGGGAAAACGTACATACACGTACATGTATATCGATAGCTTTTATAAGAGGAGGAGTGGTAAATGGTAGCATTAGAAAGGTCAAGATGTGACCCGTCACAGAACTCCATGTAACATCGGGTATTTTTTTATTATGTTACATCATGTTAACATTGTTTCCTCGTTTCTGCTTCTTGGTTCCTCGTTCCTTGTTTTACAAAAACCAGATTAATCTCGTGTTTAGAATCAGACCCGTTGGCGGGTTTTCGCTTCCCCGGGCACTAACTGGGGTTGATGAGCGCGAGACTCGGCCGAGACTCCCTTACAGTAAAGACTTACTTGTAATACTGATAGGTGGCAGCAGCAAAAGCCAGAATGGTTGAGAAGACACATATAAGCGACCACTTGACCACCTCCAGGTCGACGCCGGAGCTCGGCTGATCTGCAACCACACCAGGGGCATACATTCCTTGAAAAAGAAGAGAAAGATAATTTATTCATAAGAAAATTTTATGTTGACTCCAATGTGGCAGGAACGGTGTCACCAGAAGCCATTGTCCAGATACCCTTTCCAGACAGTGGATAGGGTGCTGTGTCTCTGCTGAAATGGGAATTAGCTTTTTTGGTCAAGCATCTTATGGCTGAAAACTTCCCGAAACAATTATTTATACTATCAGCCCAGAAATTTGTACATGACTTATTTCCCCCATCGGCCATGGTGTACAAAAATTATGGTCTCCTAAATGGATTGATTTACGCCGATAAGGAACACCATGGCCCGTGTGCAGCAGGATTAAATTTTGGCTTAAACCTAGATTTACTAAATCGCGATTAAACTTAATTCATATTAAGTTATCCGAAGTTGAACTTGCACCAACTTATACAACTGTAACTTTAATCCAGATTTAAACCCGAGTTAAACCTGATTTCGTTACATAATTGCCTATAGATTGATTAGGTCATGCCTTTAGTCTAGTTTAAGTCTAATCGGAAGTTAATCCACATTAGACTTTTTTGCATGGAGTCGGTTCGAGGCCAGTTCACTTCTTTTTTGTACCATGAGAACAAGGGAAGGATAGTACAGGTCGCATGGCTTTTTCACGGTACAAAAGGCAAGTGAACTGGCCTCGATCCGGATCGAACCGACTCCGTGTGATTAGCGCCCAGGCTCATCGGATTGACAAAAAGAATACATTAACATGACGGCTATTTTGGCAGACTATAACTGAAGGGCAAAATGCGAAATGATATGAGGATAACACGCTGTTGGGGCCGCTGTAAGCTTAATGTACAGTTTCTATTGATTTCTCTCAAGTGCAGCATTCTGTTGAGGAGATGAAGGCGCTTCTCGCCTTGACGTGCTTCATGTGTGTTCAATGCTAAATTCAAGTGCTTCTAAAATATTTGACGTTAGTAATGATATTGACTATGCGCCACGGCTTGGGTCCCATTTCTCTGTACTCCACATCATTTCGTTGTTTATATGTGTATTCGATTCGCTTTCGCGGAAACGGACGATCGAACAACAACTTCGCGAAATCGCCAGTACACCCTCGTTTCGGCCGATATGGTATCGATGCTGTCAGCGTGGCGAATCGGGACGGTAGTTGTTGTGTAAACAAATTTCAATAAACGTCTGTGTACAGCAAATACATGCACTCCGGAATGGTATATCGGCAAGAAATGAATGAAGTGAACTGCCTGATGTTCAGAAAAAGTGCCAAACCCCTGTCAATACAGATATTTTGAACCCTAGTGCCAAAGTAAATGCTTGGTACATTTTCGTATGACCCGAGGCGACCACTTAGGGAGAATACCGAAGTTCATACAAATATTGTCAGAAATTGCTTGTGCCAAAAATATATATATTTTTGCTTGTGCACAAGTTGAAAGGAAATTGTAAAGATTTCTCAACTACCGTGCGAAAAAATGTGAATTATTAGAAAATTTTTGTTCTGCTGACGTCAGTGGAGGCTGCATTTGGAAGGAGAGAGCGAATTCAACACATTAAGCAGTGGGTGGCAAGTAGTGACATAGGCCTATAGTCTGCCTTCCGAAAGGTTCCATTCAGAACAAAAAGCCATTGTTTTCATGTCGCAACAAATGAGATTACTTGTGTATTTTCTTGATTAAAGTGCAGAGCGAGGGGAAAAACTTTTTATTGAACTCAAGCTCACCATGGAATCTCATGTACTACACGCATAACGCTGGTCCCTTGTAATGCAGCGTTTTATAAGCAGTATACGTTTATATTGAGCAACGGGTCATGGCATTTCGGCTGAATATGCTATAATCTAGACAATCATAAACCCATCTGTTACAAAATGTCTGTCACTACAGTAAACGAACGCCCGCACTCCCCATCAAATCTCCAGGCATCGAAGTGTGGGCGTGCAGTCTGGAGAATTCGAGGTGTCTTTCCAGTTTCCCGATATCCACCACAAGTATCATTTTCGGACCACTTTCTATGCAAATTTAAGCTGATATCTTTTATAAAGCTGCCAAAGATATCTGCATAAGTGAACGCCTCGATCAAATATCGCACTTTCATGTCTCTCTATCTCGTCTGTATCGGAAACAGGATGATGGGAACACACGGTTATCCGGCCTACCGTAGTGACCTTTTATGTGGCCGCTTTGAATAATTCCAAACCAACACCCCCCGTAAATGGACTCGGGACAAGTAGGCCTATTCGTGAAATGAGCCTATGGCCCGTTTTATAGAAGCCTCCTCAAAGCCTGCCGCACACTGAAGCTATCTGCTGAGCAAAAAGTCATTCGAGACCGTTTGCTCAGCAGATAGCTCCCGTGTGCGCGTATTTTCGGTGAGTTTTCTGCCTCGGGAGGCTGCAATCACATAGAGCTACACGCTACACGGACACGCCGGTTAAAAATGGCCTCATAAAGGGCTCGCGGCGTGTCAGTGTAGCATATTGCAGCCTACTCGAAGGTCCACTTTAAGCTTTTGTATTTTGTCCTGCAAACAACAGCTAAAGATATAAACCTTAATGAAGCTTCTAGAATACGGCCCCATGAGCCTTTGGTGCAGATGGTACATGTACATGTACATACATGTAGAATAATGGTTCTAATGTGGGAACGAACAACTTTCCAGCTTACAAACTTAACTTAAGCCGATCGCATGACTTTTCGGCCAAAACACCCCGTAAAATGGACTCTGGACACGAATTCATGAGGCGGGCCTACGAGCATTGGCTGCAGATGGTTTTGAGCACAATTCCAATGTTTTCAACGAACACAAGTGTCACATCATCTAAACACATACATCTGTGTACCATTTAGTTTAATCGATTCTTCAAACAACATTAAACGCACTGAATCACTTTGATACATGTATAATAGATACTATTGGCAAATCTAATTACATTAAAATTTATAGATAGCCTATACTCTTCGCATTAGTTTTCCGGTTTCTCGATACTTCATGATTCCAGCCTTTAAATTTCCTTCGATATCGCACATTAGAAACGCTCTTATTCATCTATATTTCATAAGATGTGAGATAGTCTTGTTTTGCTTTGTTCCCTGCAGAAAATACAGACGGTTTAACCGTTTGTCTGGCTGCAGTGGCTGTGTGCGTAGATTGGGAATCAGCATTTTCACGTCGCGATTTCGCGCTGGCCTCTCATTTTCACGGACAGGCAAACGGCAATAACAAAAGATTCTGGGCCGTATTCTATGAATCTTCCTTAACTGAAAGGTTTACCTCTAGATATTGTTTTATCAAGGAAGAATACAAAAGCTTAAAGTGGACCAAAGAGTTAAGGAGGCTTCCAGAATACGGGCCTTATACCACTGAAAAAGTAGCATCAAAGGGGCTGTTCGTTTTCGTCACTTGAGGAATCTGAGTTGTGATCCTTGGGAAAACAGAAAAAGCTATGCACTTGCAAATTGCAGGGGTTATTTGTTGTGCTGCACAGAATAATCGCTGCAATTTGCAGCTTCATAGATAGCTTTCTCCATTTTCTCAAGGATCACAACTCAGGTTCCTCAAGTGACGAAAACGAACAGCCCCTTTCTATGGCCTGTGAAATCGCCACGTTTTGTTGATCTCCGCCACAAAATCGCGCATCAGTGGCTACAGGCCTTTCGACCCACACTGAAGGCATCGACACTCCAAAAATGTTCTCCGGCGGATTGGAATTGCAAAACCAGGACCGTGTCGATATCCGGTCGCTAAAATACGTCGAAGAAGCCAAGGGGGCACTGGGTGTTTATTCCAACTGCAATGAGATAGGGCCATGACATATTCCTCGCTTCTTTCAAAACTATGCCATTTATCCTTCTATGGATAAATGGTATAGTTTGGATGGAAGAAGAGGCATACCTCCTGTGGCATTCACTTAAAGAAAACTAATTCCTAGCATAGATATACATGTTTACCTTGACGGGGTGCTTTTCTTTTTGGCTAATGGATGATATAGGTGAGAAGTCGTTAACTTTTTTGCCTTTTCTCATGACATTACCCTTTATAGGACTGGGCCGTTCCATCGAAAATGTTACAATGTTTGTCACGCCACTGGTATACATGTAGGCCTACGAAATAATATTACGGTGAAATGACACGAAATGCTTTCCTATGGTGATCTCTATAGCGCAGTTGCATCAAGCTGTCAATGCGCCAGGCATGGCTTTGACTTGGCCAAGACGGTATTAACTGAAACACATGTTGATGAACGCCTATCAGGATGCTTTTTTCGTCACGATTCATTGGTTTCCGAATGAAAGGGACACAAAAATTGTCATTTCGAAGGTTCAGAGTACAAATATGCTTCATGTCCAATTTAACACTTTTGAGAAACTCACACTTCAAGTTTGAACGAGTTGTATCAAATCAGATTCTTTAAGATAGAACTTAAGTTTGTTACCGGTATGTCCTATGTTTGCTCAGAAGAAAGTAGTAGAAAATGTCACTTGGCTATGAAAATCTCAATATAGCAAGTATTTTAGACATATCGTGATAGTTCTCCAAACCCTCGACTTAGAATCCTTTGAAGGCACAACCATCGCCGATGGCATTGGTGGCGCAGCCTCACAATACCAAGGTACATGTACATATTGTTTGGTGCTTTACAGCCCCCTCAGGACCCATCCCATTGGTTCTACAACATCCGGGTATAAATGTACACCATGTTCGTGTATCAAGAAATAACAATTCTTACCACGTTGATTTCATCAGCCCGAGAAAATTATTTTACACGACGGACTTTCTTCTAAGCTATTCTCCAATATGTTTCTCGCAGTCTAATTGACTTCTCGGCAGAGACAAAATACGTAGACATCAGGGGCCACTTGATATTCTGAACATTGGTATTGCAAATAGCTCTGTTATGACACGAATTCTTATTAGCAGACACAGACGAAAGGCCAATTGGAAATGTCAGTGACAGTCTGCCTCATCGGTGTACGAACAATCGGTGTACGAACACGGACCTCGGGGTTAGAAAATCCCAGGTATTTTTTGTATTTGTATTTGTATTTCATTTTTCCGTCAGGGCCGACGCTATAGCATTATTGGCCCTGGTAAGTACGGAGGAGGCCATTAAAGGTATTCAGATATCCACCATAGGCCATCAGGCCATCAGGTATTCACCATACACGATATAATGGAGACCCTCGTCAACTGCCTCAATAGGTGTCACTAGTGGTTAAAACTATTGAAAGGAAAGTGACATCTCGATCCTGATCAATTTTCCACACAAAAGGCGTCCATTGTGTAGGACTTGGTTTCGGTGTGCTGCCCTCTATCGTACATGTATGATCTCCATTGGCTCACAGCGTTCGCAGGGTTTTTGTGTACGAAAAACCAGATGTTCACGGAAGCAATTATATTTTCTGGATATTAATATCGTCGGTTCATAAAATATATCTCATACAATCAAATGTAACTACTTTATTACCACCTGTCAATTAAGTGTAGCGACATTTCTGTGAGCACAGGTGTTTGAAATGCAGGCAAGCCGATATTGTATTGACAGATTGTAATCCAAGAAAAATAAGTGAGCTCTTTAATACATGTAGGCCTACAGCAATGACAACGGCCAATGTGTCTGATTTTAAGAATAGGGAGGTTTCGAAATCAAACGATAAATGTAAACGTTAACCACAACTTTATTTTTGTACCGAAAATGCAATATAAAATCTGGTTAATGTGTATTACATGTACGAAAAATAACGTTGTCGTAAAGTTTACGTTTATCGTGTGATTTCGAAACCTCCCTAATATAAGGGCCGTTTAGATGACAAGCCAAAAAAACACATTCAGATTCAATCCGATTGGATCCGATCGACCCGCATCGGGTCTCATTTCCGTTTAGACGACATTTGAATGTGGTCGTGTGTGGTCCAATGTGGATTCGGGACCGCTTTAAATCTACATTGGACCGCATTGGGTAGCGTTTACACGCAAGAGTTTTGAACCACAATCAGATTCGATCGGATCACATGTGGATTTTTGCCTGTCGTCTAAACGGCCCTAATATTGGCATCAGTTTATTTAGAATATCACTTGCTGTCATTTTCTCTCAGTCTCGTTCTTCTGAAGCCGGAGAAAAAAATCATGGCTACATGTACCCTTGGTCACAACTCCCGAAAGTCAGGATTACAGAACCACTGATGGTATGGGGTATCACTGTGCAGAGCCAGCTGTGGTATGAGGTATCACCAGGCAGTTTTATTATTTACGTTTGATGGAAATCGCGCATTGAATTTCACAGACCATCGAAGCAATCTTGGTCGCAGTCGCGATCGGCGTATTAATTTAGCCATAACAGTAAATCAGAGGCCCGAGGGATCGAGGCACTTATTCAGTTTGAGACTGCACTTGCTTCCCAACGGTGAATAGAACATCTGTGATGGTAGTTCATAAAAGCAAGACCTATGTACGCACTAAAGGCGCCGCTCTACGTGAGATAGCGAGGTTTCGCAAATCTGACGAAACACAAAGTACAAAACACGAAATTCAACTTCATTTCCAGGACCTAGTGTATTTCTGGAGATCATGAGATGGTTGATACCACAAATGTCCCTGGTGCCAGTGTGTCCTTTAGCATATCATATCATGTTATGGTGCATCCTGAATTTTTAAATTTCCACTTCGTATCTACGAAGTGGAAACGAAAAATGAATTTCAAAGTAACTCTATCGGCCTAACGTCATACGCTTAAAGACGTCCTTGCAGCAGCCGCTTGTGGTACCAACCGTCTCCAGAAATACATTAGGTCCTGGAAATAAAGTATTTCGTACTTCGCGTTTCGTCAGATTTGCGAAACCTCGCAATTATCGGGCGCTTTGCTGAATGGCTGACCATTGCTGGTAAACGTATTTGTGGAAGGGGATGACTTACCCGTGGTGGTGTTCTGTGGCGTAGCTGTAGTCAGAGGTGGCGCTGACATCATCTGGAATCATGGTCTCTGTTGACAACACCACTACTCCTCATAGCAGACTGACGGACCAGAAATGCCCTCTAAATAACATCAACAACGCCCGGTGTTACCCTGCAATTAGATGGCAACACAACTGATAAGTAAACATTAAGCAGCCAGACGGACGAAATATTCGCTCTTTAGTCTGAAAGGAAATGTTAAAGCACCACTCTTTTCTGTCTCGCGGCGGCCGACGTAACCTTCGACCTTTCGGCAACCGCGTTTATGCATGCTCGCCAAGACTGTTCAAATCTATCTATTTGAATGATCTAAGTTACCAAATAGGCATTGCGACTGTTGCTACACATAAAAGAATGAGTTGACGCATGGTACCGTACTTGATGAAGGGTTAGTCAGGCTAGGACAGCGCGATGAAATTCTCAAGTGATGAAAAGAATGGCGGCCATTTTGATCAGCTAAGGTTTCGGCATAGTATCAGTCTAGCCTAGATGTTACCATTGGCTTTGTATGGGTTGGACAGGACACCAGTGTTATCACGTTGGTTCCACATTCCGCCGCCAGGGGAGGGATACTGAGGTGTACCTCATGCATACATTGACACTTTAAGTAAAGCCTCGTATGAGATACCGACGCCAACTCTATAAGAAGACACGAAGTATCATTAGATCTGACAGTTTTTTTATCATCAGGGCCCATATTCATGAAACCTTGCTAGGCTTAGTTACACTTACTAAATTATCCAGTTTGTACAGGCCAATGTAGGCTACACCACAAGCAACCAACCAAGCTAACAAGGTTTCATGAATATGGGCCCTGATTACTAAAATCAACAAGTCATTCGGATCTGCCGCAGCTAGAGTAAAATCACATCACACCAGTCCATGACTTTTAGCATACAGAAAATACATACATCCCTGTTCACGGCGTACAAGCATTTTTTGCAACAAGTTGGCGTAATCTGCACGACGCATCACCATGCTGAAGAACCGGAATGTTCCTCTACAGGCGCTTAACGCACGACACCAATGATTGCATATTTTATCCTAAATGCTGGGTACTGTGAAAAAGTCACGGGTAAAAACAAATTAAGCAACGGTCGACGACGAACGGATATTACTCGAGGCAGAAAGAATTAATGTAGATTGCTTTATCCTGCCTATAACAGTTTATCCTTGTCAGTGGGACAAGGGAAAAGATCTCTATTTCTTTATGCAAGGCAAACTGCCCGAGGTAAATCATTTTATACGGCAAAGAAATCAGCAGTTCGGCAAAGAAATCAGCAGTACGTTTCATCGGTTTTTATAGCGTTGATGGTAATCGGAATGAAAGATACAATTCCTAGAGTTTCCTTGCACTGAATCCTTCTGATTTCCCACACAGTTCTTAGATGTACTATTGCTTCTGAAGCCCAGTAATCCAACACTCGTCCCCTCACACAATAACCGGGGCCCTCAACTTCCTCACACAATTACTAAGTGTACATGTAATGTACAATCAATCCCTTCCACAGGAAATACATGTACATGTAGGCCTACGTACTTGAAAATATCGTAAGCATATCCCTCCTCGCACAATATCTAGAAATATCATTATGTAACATCCTTCTTCAACAAGACCTTGAAATATCCTTATCACAACCGTCCTCACACACAATTCGTGGAAATATCCTTTCAGCTCAACAATACCTTGAAATATCCTTATATCACTGACCATCCTCGCACAATCCATGAAGACATCCTTTCAGTTATCGCACACAATACCTTAAAATATCCTTCAGAACACATTCTCCTTCACATGTAACCTGGAAGTATCCTTAGAGTATTTTTTTCACGCAGTAGGCCTACATATATCTCGAAATATCCTTTGATGACACTTCTTTCATCCTCGAAATATTTCTTAATCGTGATATTCCACAGGAAATACAATAGAAAATACAACTGTATTCATAATCCAACTCGTCCCAACACAATACATGTACATGGAATGTCCTCTGCTCACACTCCCTCACACAACAAGTGAAATTATCCTTACACCTCACCATATTTCGCACAATATACAATTGTACCTTACTACAACATCCACGAAATTACACTTCTATCACATTCCTTACTCACACAATACCTGAAGATACATATCATTTGATCGTAGAATACTCATACATTATCGAGAATTGACCATTTTGTCATACTCCTCACGCACACAATAAGCCTACTTGAAAAAACCCTTTGATCGAACAATACCTCATACAATACCTATGATCCTTTCATCGTACTCCTTACTCGCACAATACCTGAAATATCCTTTAATCGTACAATACCTCAAACCATCCTTCGATCATACACTTCTAGATTGGACAGTGTTCGAAAACCTTCATTACTTTTTAAATTGCCAGGATCAGGAAATCTTTCAGCGTACACGATTTCGCATCAGAGAATATGAATTTCATTTATAAGCCTACATCATGACAAAAACATGAACGATCACTCGCTGATTTTTATTTTGCTGCCGTCAGTCCAATGGCACAACTGGTGCCGCAGGTTTCCATAATCCTATTACATTGACTCGATCAAAACAATGAAAACACTTTTATTTAACTATGGCCTATCATACGGTCTATGCAAATAATGTAATGCATTTGCAATGTATCGTCTATGTACAGAGCCTAAGATATAGATGGTGTCCTCCAGTCATTGTGAGTTCCCTAAGTAGACGTGTAGTAGTAGCAAATCATGAGACGGTATCACCTTGTTGATGGGGATACACCTAAAAAACTGCATCGACATTGTGCCTCAGATCAATCGCTTTTTGTCAACACTTTACAAGAGCTGGCGACGATGATAGCTACATGAAACAGTGATGCTCTAGTGCTCTTCACCGTAATCGAGTCCTTGTACATTAGATGTAACCTCTCGTGGAAAACTACGGGGTTGTGGCTCTAACGAACTACAAACGAATCTGTACAGCATGCTAGTAGGACTGACCATGCAATCGACAGTACGGTACATCAATGTCGGCAAATGTATTTTGAATAGTAGATGAGTTCGCTAGCGGCCATCTTGCGAAAATTAGGTCATCGTCATGGTGATTTCCCCCACTGAGGATGAGAGAACCAATCATCTATCACTCTGGAAGAGAATTCCCATGGTGATGACCAAATTTTGGCAAGATGGCTGCTACACTCGTCCCCAGTGTTTAGTTGGCCATAGGTACAAAAGAGTCCACTAAACACTGGCATGATTGGCGACAAAACGGACGGATAATCTGCGGCGCTGTTTGACGAGGGATCCAATCACAAGCCATCATCACGGGTTTAACCGACGCCGCCGTAACACACTTTCTGATTGGCTATGAATACGTGTACAAAATGTGCTCTGTGTATTCATAAGAGGAGTTTAGATGGCGGCCAGCGAAACTCATCTTTAGGGTGGATGGATTTCTTAAACGGGACGATGGATAGTTTTGTAACCTGGATCGAGGGGTACGGTGTTACTCCATCGATAAAGCAGCAGTTCAGAACGATGTCCAACAAACAGACGTGATTCCTCCAGTTTAGGGAAAAATGGCTTGATCAGAACTCCTTCCACTGATCCACCACTCATTTCCATTGATACTCCTTCTAAGCGAGATGTCAAGTACCAAGCGACCTGCCAAGTATCCCCATGTATCATTTGTAAGCCGGCCGACATTTGAAAGGACGATATATGATCGCGGGTCAAGAATCACCACTGAGTAGTACATCTATTATATTGGCAAACATACAGTCGCGTCTGAATGGCAAAGGTCACCAAATACGACGGGCAGAGAATTCGGAAAAAACATCTTAAGTTGCTATTTTCTTCCCTAGTCTTGCAAAAATAATTTTTTTAACCAGCTCAAAGCCCTTTTCGAAGAGTATTAATTCATACGAACATTCTACGAAAATTCCTCTACATAAAAAGACCCACAAGCCAGCGGCTAGAAAGAAATACATGTATGTTTAAAGGTGTGTCTACATAATAAAAAGAATTTCTAAATCTGAATTTCAAAAGTAATGTCGTATGAAAAATTTGACCGTGTGCTGCGAGCATAAAGGTTACAATCCATTATTTTGCTCCCAAGTTATCGCAGAATCGATCGCCGAGAATGAGCATTAAAAGCCATAAGATGATACGAAATACAGATACAAACAGCTGATACTGAAATAATTGGGTATCGGTTCCCAATGTCTGTTCTATTTGTCAATCTTCTCAAGAGAAACGATTATCGGATATATTCTCATATAAAACGAAGCTGACCTTCAATGATTAGGTCATCGAGCGAAAGGTAGTTACAACACCGCGCCTAGGAAGACGAAAACTCGAGGGATAAAAAGATATTGACCATACGGTATTTAAGACTGCTTGATGGCAGATACACACCGGTGTACAATGTACACTGGTGGAGAGAAATATTAGGACAGTGGCCAATTTGAAGTGTGATGTAAGTTTCTGCCTGTTAAGAATTAGAAGAAGATGAAATGTTTTGGCTTGAATAAAGTCCAGAACACATTTTTGATCATGTTTTAACTTTCATTTCTGCACTTCCAATGAGGATTGTTGTTAATTTCAAGTGATTTAAACACATGTCTTGTTATGACGTAACTGGTCAGATATGTTATGTAACACAAGTGTATCATCAACCATGTCAACGATCATGCCATGAGTAATTAAAAGCTTTATTCTTAAGAAAAAATGAAGAAAAACGTCGAGTGTTTTCTTGCAAATGACTTTGATGAAAAAGGGCGCGAATTGCCTTATTGTCA
This sequence comes from Notospermus geniculatus, assembly GCA_002633025.1. Classification (NCBI taxonomy): domain Eukaryota; kingdom Metazoa; phylum Nemertea; class Pilidiophora; order Heteronemertea; family Lineidae; genus Notospermus; species Notospermus geniculatus. The sequence continues at coordinate 705,238 of NMRB01000076.1, forward strand.
TACATGTACCTCATTGCCACTGATTATGTAATTCACTGAAATTGTAGCAAGGGAAAGAAGGACCCTTCCCACAATATGAACACAAGCTGAGTTCATTACATTCATTAACAGGTAGAAACTTACATCAAACTTCAAATTGGCCACTGTCCTAATATTTCAGTCCACCAGTGTACCTTTCAACCGTTGACCAGCAAATTCGAATAGTGGCCCATGATGCTTAGCAAAAAACTGTCAAAACGGAGATTCAGTAGCGGAGCGGTATTTCTTAGGTCACGGGCTCATGTTACATACATGTATGTATGAATACAGAAATATAGGTATGCGAACTTTTACTTCATACCAGCCTGGAACATTTCATCATTTATCATGTCAGATGGTTCGAGGATGGATCGACCTCAGCTCACCTCTTGTGAAGAGAACTTAACATTCCTCGCAAAGAAATTCACAAGTGCTACACGAACGGTGATCTCCCGCTCTCCCAAGGTCCGGTTTTATTACAAGGGAAGATAACCCAATCTACAGGTCAACCGCAACGAAGCCACGAGAACGACAAGCGAAGAACCGTGTGTTGCGCGATCGGCTTTAGCAAATTCTTGCACCATCCTGCAAAAAATCTTTGGGGCGTCTTGATCTGTTATGATTTCACCCTCTTCATCGTAAACAACAAATTCAACGAAAAAAAAAGACAATTTATTGTTGTTCCAACAGGTTGCTTAGATTCTAAACATTTTCGTTGTATTGTTTTTCTGCTGCATTGGAATACCACACACACAAACAGAGGCCTTGACTACGGTATTTGAAACGGAAAATAAACAAGTTAATTTGGTATTTTCCACCTAATGTTGTCTTTATCCCACAACAGTATTCAAGGCATGCGTTGGCGTGCTTATAGTGGCAGGAGAGTCTGGGAGTTAGTTCCGATAGCATCACCCTGAATATTTCTCGGAAAACTGGGGGACAACAATTCAACACTTAAGTATTTTATCTTTTTCTCAGCTGCTTTTTTTTCAACTTGCACTGGCTGACCACCAGAGAACGCGGACATCTTTGTAGGTCGACGAGTCGAAAAGTTAGGGCTGCGGTTATACATGGAACTACAAGGACACGCCGGTTCGATTACACAGCTGCACGGTATACGGACACACCGGTTAAAAATAGCTTCACAATGCTGCGATTACTTAGCTGCACGGTTTACGGACACACCAGTTACATGTAACAATGGCTCACAAGGCTGCGATTACACAGCTACACGGTATACGGACACACCAGTTAACTGCGATTACACGGCTGCACGGTATACGGACACACCAGTTAACTGCGATTACACGGCTGCACGGTATACGGACACACCAGTTAACTGCGATTACATAGCTGCATGGAAAACGGACACGATTACGTAGCTGCACAGTATACGGACACAACAATTAACGAAGGCTTCACGGTCGCGAACCCTTTGTGAATGAGCCTTTGTTACGCACTTCTATGTAATCGCAGCCTTAGGGCATTCTTTGTGAATGTTACCGAAGAAAACCTAAAGAATATTTCCGCCGTTAGGAACTGATGTTCTCAAGCCAGAAATGACTCGCCCTGGCCGAGAAATACCAGAGGGAATTATAGTACCAGACAAATAGAACGAAGAAACCCGATAAACCATCTCCTTCTGATCAAAATAAACATCTGTTCCTTTCCCAAGACAACTTTTTCAATATCCTTCACGGGGCAGTTTGATCCGAGTCGACCGGATACTTTACTGGCACTCTGAGAATGCTGGCAACGGTCCATTAGCCTTCAGAGAGTTATACAAAAATGTAGTGTAATGTTACTAGGCCTTGAACGCAACATAGCTACGTTGAGGAAACTGTGCTTATTATCTATTATTAGCACCCTAGGCCTCATCACTGAAAAACAACAACACCAATTCATTATACACGGGGTTGGGGGTTCGTTGGCCAATATTCAAGACTGGGTTCAGTGGGGAATTCGACATTACACCTGTGTCCATGCATTCCAAATGTCAAATGGATATTTATGACGCACGTTTCGTACTAAAATAAGCACAGAAATATGCCTATTGGTGCTAAGTACTTTGCAGCAACGCGTGACTGCAAAAAAATCATATCCACTATCCTCATGAGATATTCAAAACAGTTCGTCACAGTTCGACACTATTCTTTGAAACCAGTTGATGCATAACGCTGCCAAAAAAAACTCTCACTACATACAGAAATCGTTCCGTCGTAGCAACAATAAAAGATGGCCGATTCTCACTTCCCTCTTTCCCAATTCGCCCCATGGAAAACCTTTCCAACAAAGATGGCGGTCAAACTTTAGACCACCATCTTTGTTGTAAAAGTCTATTCATCGTTTCAAC
>NMRB01000076.1:707661-720244 GCA_002633025.1 Notospermus geniculatus
GGCAAACGAACGCATGATTGGTCGGGAGATACGAATTTGTGCACCAGATGTAACTGCGCATGTGCAGTTTGCAAGAAATCCAAGATGGCGGGGGCCGTCGAAACGACGAATGGGCCGTATGCATAAAACATCTTTAGTGTAAACTTTCCCTGAAACTATTGTTCCAAACAAAAGACAAGGGAAATTTTGAATTTAAGGTGTTTTATGCATACGGCCCCTGAGACCTGACCATTGGAGGCGAAGTGGGAAGGGTGAAATGGGAAGACACCATACCAGACAATATGACAAAAGGATAGACAACATCTTAGAAATCAAAAACTAAATTCTATCTCAGTTCTTAATCAGAAGATGTTCATCACATTTCTTGAATAGTACTCTGCTGAAAGTTTACAGTAATCAATCATTCAAAGACATCACAGACCAAAGGCTTCTGATAAGCCTGATGATCATCGACCAATAAATTACTCACAAAAGAAGATAACTATGTGCGTGATGAATAGCCGTTTCAACATTTTGTGTACATGTCGGCTTACACTGTATATTTCAATCAGTCATGCAGACCAGTAGTCTTATACCCTGGGCTTTCTGCCAATGGTAATGTTTCGTCTTTCAGCATCATCAGTAAATGGGTGGTCATAATAATCGTTTTTCGCCATAGCCAAAAAAATATCCGATGCTGTTTGTCGACCTCATTCGACACAGGTTTGTTACCAACATCTGCGAAAGGACGGTCTTAAAAATAATTTTGGTGTCCTTATTTTTTTCGTAACATGGACGTGGTCATAAAATAATTTCGCTCAACCTATTACATTTTCATTTGCTGCCGTCAGTACGGCTTCCCTTCGTCCTAACCTACCATCAATAAGAAGACCATGGTCATAATAATTTTTGACACTGTTATTTTGTTTCTGTTCTTGCCTTTTGGCCCTACGCCTTCCTTTATATATACACTGTCTCATCTGAAAAAAGATAGCAGTCACATGAATATTCCCCACTGTATCATTTTTTCCTGTTGTTTTCTGTTCGCCTTCCATTACATACACTTTCCATCGACAATCCATGAAAGAATGGCGATCGAAATCACCTCCCATTATCCAGTGTCTCTTTCCAACATCCACCAGGGGACCATAATAACTTTTCATTGTTGCATTTCTTCTCTGCGTGTACATCTTTTTTTTTCAAAAATAAAAAGTGGTAAGAACGGAAATTTTTACAAATTGAGTATTTGCATCGATAAAGTATTAAATATTAATCGAATTGCCCGTTTTTAGACGGCGCCCAAGGCGTGGAAACGAATATCGAGATTCTTTCTTGATATGTGTGTTTAGGTGGATCCTTACGAAACAAAACAAATTGGATAACACGTTTTGCACGATTTTAATCTTGAGCATCCCATAGGTTTGAACTTCGAGGCATTTATTTCCGACCAGCAGCAGGAGGTAAAAGGAAACATTCCCCAAACAATAGGTGTTGCAATGCTTAGGCCTGAACCTGATATGTTCAACATCAAAACCTAAGTATGTTAGCAATAGGCCTACCAGTACCTGTCAAACATATGGGAAACGATCGCCCTGAAAAACTGGAACGGTTCCTGACTTTTTGTTATGCTTTGAGGAGGCCTTTAGCAACTAAGTGTTATTTGCCGGCGTGAATTATGAAGTGGAGGCACACTGAACCAGAACACTGTACCGAAAATATTCAGTATCAAATAAAGATTGCCTCCAAATCTCACCGGTAAGATAAAGACTGCGCCGCCTGTCATCCATAATTACGTGATTGGCCGAAAAACAGCCGATGAAAAACGAGTTGATTGGTTAAAAACCGTTGATTGCTCTTTTGTTGAGTGAGAGCGTCCAATCCGAACGCGTTTTTCATCGGCCGTTTGTCCATAGCCTACTGCCTCAATAGATGTCTCTAAAGTCCGTTCCAGATACCTAAGGCAAATGGTACTAGGTTGAACTCTGCAATGTTACACGACCCTGTTCACTATTTTGACGATCTATTGCACAAAACTTAAGATGGGCGAGTCAAATGGTGAAGTTTATAATGCATGTCACCTTGCCCGATTGGCTGTGTTTGTGGTCAAGCTGTTAGTAATAGACTAACCACAACTGACAAGGTTAGCCAAGTGCCTTAGGTATCTGGAATGGACTATACATGTAGTGGCTAAAACGACTAAAATGAAAGTGACATGCAGGACCCCACAAGGCATCCGTTGTATAGGACCCAATGACCTTATTCACAAAGCCCCATAACTTTAAGGGTATACGCAAATCTTTTGTCAGGGTCGTGATTGTGAACAATAGGTTGCCCGCAAATGGACAATAGTTTACGCATTCCCGTATCAAGTTACGAGAACTTCGTGAATAAGGTCCACTGCCCTCTATTGTAGCTATAATCCCCATTATGGATGACAGGCACTACCGACCTTACGTGATCTCGGGAACCAATCTAGACCTTCATCAAACAATGCTATTACATGATCTCTAAAGAATAAAGTGGTTATTCTATCTCGGGGGCATTGTGGATAGTAGAGAGTTTTCGCAAAGCCCCCGAAACGCCAACGCGAACGCCAATCCCATTGTTCGATGCCACGAAGAGGGCACCGAACAAAAGGATAAACGTTCGGGTTGGTGTTTCGGGGGCTTTGCGAAAACTCCCTACTCTGTACATACTCGACATGCACATAACTCAAGACCTACAATGTACGGCCCAGACACTGACTTTCTGTTGCGTTGCTTCCGAATTTTCGACATACACTCAAATGTTCTCACGACAACTGGTAATATTTGGAGCGCAATTTTCACGGCATCTTCACTTTTACACATTGTAATTTATGCACGAACGGATAGATTGGATGTGTTTATTTGAATCGAGATGTTGTTAACCCTGGGAAAGGAACGTAGCCAAGAGCCAACAAGTCACGCGATAATGATGGAATTAATTCTCCGTGGCTTAGCTACCATAGCTCCGAGTATTTTAATTGGAATCGGAATGCATTCTTTCTTTAATATTGTCCACGTTGGTGGTGTGCAAGGACGATGAACGAGCCGTATGCTGTTTTTTTCTATAGAAATTACGTCAAAATGGAAAATTGTGTTTAGTTTACAGTACATGCAGGCCTACATGTATTATGTACCTCAGACATGTCAGAAGGAGTATACGGCTACCAGCACTTACTAGCAGTTCCAAATCAACTCTTATTAAGAAAAGGACATGCCTTTAAGGCAGGGTACAATGGTTCATGCCGTGCAGTGGCAAATCAAGCAATCTCATCTAAACGCCAAGGATTGCATCAATAATTTCAATTAATATGTTACTGACTATTGACGAGCTGGACCTGGTGGTATCAGTACTTTGGTCTGCTCTTAATCATATGGTAGATAGATAGATAGGTCGAAGTGTAAACACAGTGCTCACCAATAGCAACCACTATGTGATTAACCCAGAACGAACTATCTGACTTACATGTAAGTTGTTAAGTTCAAAACAAAGGTACAGGTGAACTGAGTATAGGCTCCATATCAGGTCAGGTAAATAGCATGAAACATGTCAAAACGCTGAAAAAATACACGGGGCCAGTAGCAAAAACATTCTAAACTTGCAACTTTGTGAAATTCCATTCCCAAAAACTCGGAAGAGGGAAGAATAAACAGTCTGAATAGCCGGAACTTACATTTCGTTAACCCAATGCCACCGACTTGAACAGAAATCATGATGATAATTCAGGCATGCCCTTCTCAAATCGTGAAATTGATATACTGGTAACCGACTAAAATTCACTAGCCCAACATCGCTTGACGTGAACAGAAATCCTAATGATGGCATGCCCTTCTAAAGATGGCGGCATTGGCAGCCATGTTGGATATATGAATAAGACTTAAAGGAGATCTTAGGGGAGGCCAGTTAACCGACAGAAAATTCGCGAGATTCTTCGTAAAATTTCCACTGACAGGAAATTTGGATAAGTAAACACAGACAACCTGAATCATGATAAGAACCAAACCACGAAAAAGATATATATCAGAACTACCATCCATTAATCAACCGATCACTACTTGACGTGAACAAAGATCATGATGATAAGGCATGTCCTTCTTCTAAAAGTGTAGGCGGAAGAGATCTAAGATGGCGGCAATGGCAGCCATGTTGGATATCAAACGGAAGAAGACTTAAAATCAGTAGAAACGAGAAGTACATGGAGGCCTAGTTGACCTACAGAAAATTCACTTTGATCATCTATGAACGTTCTGTGCCGGGTAGTACCAGAAACTTTATTTTTCCACATTCCGTAAGAGTGGGAGCGTACCCACTCGAAATCATTGATCAGACAGAAGTTTAATTTTCGTAAAATCCGTGAAATGTATTAAATATCGGATATACCTCCATTGATCTTCGTACTTGGTGTCTGTGAATCAGTCTAAGCAAAGTGTAATGCATCGAACTCTCCATTGCCTGGGGAGAAAGTATAGGACATTGCTAGGATACCATACACATAGATTTGTGCGTCTGTTGATTCAGATTTAATGTCGATTATATCGATGAAAGTAGGTGTAATGCACAGAGTTGGAGTCGAAGGAAGGCGTAAAAAATTGGAACACCAAAATCGCAGTGGGTGGAAAGGTTACAGAGAACACCGGCTTTGACACTAGCTCCTCCAACATTATCAAAAGCGTCAGTGTCAGGACTTCGATTCGAAGGTATCAACAGCCTGCTGTCCGGTCAGCAATGCCGACCATCACCAACAGGAGAAGCTGGACCCCGGCAATGCCAGAGCTGAAGAAGCATAGGGTGTACTATTACGAAACGTCGTTCTAACTTTAAACGGAGGAATGAAGAAATCCACTTAAAACCAAGTAACTGTTAAAGGGAGACTCCACTCATTGTAAACTTTTGAATTTTTATCAATCCATGGAGACTATTGCCAATGAGTTGTGATGTCACTTGTGTCAATGACGACCTTTGTAGTGAATGAGCTAATACTAGTAATGTGACAGCCTAGGCCTATTGGTTGTACCTTCATAAATATGCATTGAACACATGACATCCATGTGCTGTACAATGGTGCCCTTGGGATGTAGTTAATATACTTTAAATGATGAGTTTGCGGATGTTAAAAATATGACATGTTGCAGATATCAATAAATTTGAATGTATTAACGATATTTCAAAAATTCAAAATTTTACACAATGAATGTACACTGTTAGAAAAAACAGAGGATTTTACAGAAAATTCCTGCAGCAGAGTTTCAGGACGTGATCTGTAAAATTACAGACTCAAAAAATGTTGACAGAGACTTGACTGGGGGCTGACCAAATTATATTTTAATACGTTCTCAGAAAGCATCATTCTGGACAGTCCAATTGAGTCCAACTAACACAGGAACACATAAATCACACCATATGTAAATTTACAGAAGTTCCTGGAACTCTGCTGCAGGCAATTTCTGTAAAAATATTACAAAAATTTCTAACAGTGTAGTCTCCCGTTAACAGCGATTCCTCTTCAAATGCCCGTTCAAAGAGAACCCGTATATAGGCCTAGTTTCACTTCAGGTCATTGGCACTTTCAGTCACTGTAAACTCACTATTAACTGCTACCGTGTAGAGACTGGAGAATGGGGAACATGCCACACCTACCTTTGAACAGGTAAATACATGTATACCTCTAATTAGGTAAACCAACATCCAAATTTGATCCCAAGCAGCTGTCAACACTTCCTTGTTCGTTATTCCTGACAATACTGTCGTATCTACTGCATCATATTACATGGTGTGTATTAACGCCAGGAGCTGGCCAGTATGTAGCAGGTGATAATTACATTTCATAAGCATATGGCGAGTTGGAGTAGTAAATGTGACATCTGTGACATTCAGACTGTTTCGCGAAAACATCACCGATACTCAGGAAAGGCTATTGTCGATAAGAGGTCAACAAACTGCTATCGACAAACTCTTGTCGTCACTGTAATGACTACTCGGGGGTCGAGGACAGAGTAACCACTGTAAAACCGTACTGTGCGGAATGGTAAAGAGAGTGAAGCAGGGTTCATTGGCGCACGGACCAAGTGTTATATCTGCCAGTGTTTCTGTGGGTAAATGTGTCCCCCATATTGTTTGGGAAACGCTGGCAGACAGATCGACATGTTTCTCAGTGTGTCCTCTATTGTCAAGTCGCCGCTTATTCCGTCAGACAATAGAAGGGAAACACTCATAAATGGGGAACACTGGTAGATGTTACATCAGTGTAACATCTGTGAGTGTTTCTGTAGCTCAGTGTTCCCCAACAATAGACGCGGCCTAGAATGGTTATTGTTGGGCCGGTTAGTTGCCGCTTAATCCGTCAGGAGGGAAACAATAAGAAAAACACAGAAATACGGGGAACACTGATCGACGTTACACCGGTCCGTCTGCCCCTAGTTTTCCGGATACGACAACGCAATTTGATCGATTTTTTACGATTTTTTAAATAGATTTTTAAAAGTCAATTTGATCGATTTTTTACTGACCTGAATCGGACAAAATCCGTGTACCAAATGAACCCTGCTTGAGACGACGATGATATGGGTCCGAAATGATATCCTTCATCGACACATCCCAGAATGATGTACGCACTGGGGAAGATGATTTTATGGGTGCGAAATGTTACAGTTCACCGATACACGAAATAACACATGTACATAGCGTTAAAGAAGAAAAGGAAGAAAATTGATTACGAGATGTTGCCTACCGAATGAAACTCCCAGACGCTGCTTCACACACTCTCTGTTTCACTTGCTGAATAATTGATCCAGAAGAACAAGGTAGTCATATAGGCCTACGGCTACCACTTTTTAGGCCTTTTTCTTCCTGATTATGTCTAATGATGAGCAACTCAAGACTAGGCCTACCTACGCTATCTCGATTGTTCCTTGACTTACCGTCACCTGTGCAACGTATCAAGGAGAATAACATGTAAAAAGAACAATAAACCAATTTTCGTAGATAAGACATCGAAAGAGTAGGCGACCTTTATAGTGCAAGGACTTGATGAAGCAGTTTCGTCGTACTCTTCAAAGGCGTTTTTCAACGCCATTCTCTTGTTACTCCTTCTTAGGCCTACTCACTCTCACAACGGGAAAATAGTCGGCCCTTACTTCAAATGAAAAAGGGAAATGAAGAAGAAAAAGTTATCGTTACTTCTGAACATCCTAGTCAGTTCATACCAAAACCATTTCAGGCGAAATGATACTAGACGAACTAAAGATACTGTATGTGTCTCGGTTCAGGAATGAGGGAACAGTGTCGTCTCAGCTAATAATATACCCCTCCCCCTCCCCCGCTTCTGTACCAGTTATCGCCAAACCACCTTTTCCACACCCTGGACCTGCTGCGAAGGGAGGACACAGAAATGATTGGAACAAGATAAATGCTTTTGGTTTCTTTCTGCTCTCGAAAGGCTAAATTATGTTCATTATATTAAAATCACATAGGCCTATTGATATAATGGTAAAAATAATGTACATGTAATGCTCTACCTAATGGCTATACATGTATTTCCAATCAGCTTTTCTGATTTCTGCAAATATTCTGGCCTTTCACTCGTTGTAATGCATTTCACCATTTTCGGCAAAAAAATCTATGTCCTGCATCGTAGCAAACGATATTTCAGATTTGCTACGTCGTGTAAAAACATATTCTAGTGTCCACAGCGACAAAAGGTCAAAGCAACAATCCTCGAACATCCTGTCGGCTATCCAAATGCTCCAACATGCAGTTCAACCATAGCAGACAAACATCCACAAGTTCTGACTGCCCAGGGCACCATCCAGACGACCAACTCTAAAAAAATGCGAACGTTATCGACCATTTGCCCAAAACGCATATCGGATATCCCTCCATGAGAATGACAAAGTTCAGTGAGATAAATCAAAAATCTGCCTTGATTTCGCCTACAACTACAACTATCCCACAAAGACAAAGGCAGCTGGCAGCAGGCTTACCAATTCATCATCTGTCACGGCGAATGACCGATTCTCCCTAAGGGAGATGCTTCATTACGATAAAGAGAATTGCCAGCTCTATCTAAATCGTTGGCCATCGTACATCGACGATATTCAAAACAGAAAAGACATTGGCTGGTATGATTAAACTTTAGTATTAAATGCTTTTACTTCTGTTTTACAGCGCTCTCCAATTCTTGGAACTGCATCTGGTCAGCAGGACATTTCAGCCACTAAAACCTAGCGTCCACTAGGGCGCGGACAAGACGCGGAACGCAAATTTAGTAAATCCGCATTCATTCAGCAATCTCTCCGCATATTCTTGAAAGATTCCGTCCACTGTCTTTATCATTCCTAAGCAGTTCCCGGCATTTCCGCACGTTCGGGAGAGGGCGAAATTTCCGCATCCAAATTTTGATCGAGACCAAAATTTCGACGCGGAAATGAACTTCCCGACACCTTCGGCAACTTGTCTGCATTGTCGTGCGGACATCGCCAGGACATCCCGCCTTTCTGTAACACTTCCACAAACGTTCCTGAAAGTCTCCGCGGTGCGGGCAGCTTCGCGAAGGCAAGCAGAAGGCACGCGGACTGTTTCAGGAAAGCGCGGAGCCGATGCCGATCAAAATAAGTGAGTGCGCGAAGCCGTCAAGACATTTGCGGTCAAGACACGGAAAAGTCAACATGTTGCGGCGTGGAGGAATTTAAGGCCGGCTTTCCATTGCCGCGTTTCCTAACTCCATGACGGCTAGCAGACATATGAGAAAATCCCAAAGTCGATGCCGAATTTATAACCTTGCATATTTCCTCATATTGTCCGCATATCTAAATATGGTTGTCGGAAAGTCATCCTGACTGTCCGAATCCATGATTTTACCAGTCCTGGTGTAATCCTAGATGTGTCCGCGCTGTCCTGCTACGATCGGCGGCATTTCGCCCCCTTCACAGGACATTCCCAGGTATGTCTGCAGTCAGTACGCAGAAATTCGTAGTAATGTCCCAGGAAACGATGATTTTTCGCGTCTGACGCGGAAAGAATGCCGAAATGGCATAATTTGCTTCCGCAATCCTTCCTAATCTTGTCGGCGCTCTAGTGGACGCCACCCATTAAGAAGGCTTGAAGCGGAACTGACAATCGTGATTTTTTTTCTGATTTGTTCGGGATACGTATTTCTGTCATAATCTTTATGATAAATGATAGGAACATATACATAGTGTCATCTTGTAAATTTTCAAAGTAGGCTATGGGTCGTCCAGATGCAGACAGACAAAATACAATAACCAAAAATGGTACCTTACCCTTAATAAAGAAAAAGGACTGCGTTAGATATGTTAACTACATGTACTTAGACGTATCTACCAACCACTTATGTCATGAAGGAAGAACATAAATCGTTCCAGACAAGCCAATGAGATGTTTTGTTGACTTGCCAGGGAGACGTAGCGTAATTTATACCAATTGCAATTTGATATTCTCAATGATGTTGTCATTACTCGGCCGTAATTTATCATTCATGAATGTACACTACAATGTACAGTGTACACGTGCGTGATGAGCCAAGGAATGAAAACACACAGTAATGTCTACTTCTGTTGGCAAGATGACTTCACCTGAATCTACCTGAAAGGGCCGTAAGTGGTTTTTAACTTGGCATCTCGTTGCCTTTGGCTCTACACGAATTGTTCCGTCAGTGAGTTGCAGGAGATGGAAAACCGACTATCTCTGTCTGTGATCAACTTCCCTTCGCCACCGATAAGATACCCTCGTCGCCAGCGTTTAATCACCCCAGAAGACGGCGCTGATGACGCCTGGGCAATCAAAAGCCACAATAAATTGACAATTGAGCCGACGCTGCCGTAAGATATGCGATGATTGGCTGAAACACGTCGAGCATGAAGAGAGGCACAGGCCGCAATGACGATTCGTCACTAATGCCCCGAAGTGGTCCTGAAAGCGGCTCAATGATTGGACGCCTAGTTTGGCGCCAATTCTAACAAGCAGTAGTGACGCCTATTGGCCATCTTCTGAGAATCGTGAAACTTGAAGCAGTTTCGGAGCGCGGGTAATACTGGAAGCTGTTCGAAACAGCGGGGGCAACTTACCGATGAGAAGGCTATCGTCATCGTTGCGATAGAAGGCATATAAACCTCCACTTGGCGTGCAATTCTGATAGAGACGGCGCCACGTCGAATACTAAGTGTAATGTATTCTTATAGAAAGAAGTGAAAAATGCGGAAATTCACCTCGAACTCACTTATTCGTCACCGAGGAAATATCACGAAAGCAATCATTGAACTGTCCAAACCAATGGAGTCGAATGCTTTCTTCACATCGTAGTGCATGAGTGTGGTTGGTGTGGAGACATATGAAAGGATTTCCGAGCTGACAGAAAAAAATACGATCTCAGTTCGACACGATTGCTATGGTCACCAATCGACATCCGTGGGATAGGACAGAATAGACTTTTCATCATATATGCCAACTTTGATTCGGGCATACGCCAGTTTAGATTTTGATAGTCTATACATATGTATTATGCTATGGAGACCATCGTTATATTTGGTACCCTGATTTTCTGCAGGAAATTTCTTCTCAAATAAACATTTAAGCCTAATGGCAGGGTTTGATATTCAGCAAATTTCATTCTCTACGTTTTATAGCGTTTGTGCCTTTCATTGAGAGAAGGACTTGAAGAAGGCGAGGGCTTGTTTTCGGAGGAATTCGGTCCAGACGCCAGTGTCAGGCGCATGGCGCAAGATAGCAAAAAGGCAGAGGTGTATCGTAGCCGAAGATAAAGAAGGTATTGTTGTCGACTGCCTTAAGCCAAGGCGAGGTTATTTGGTACAGTATGGATCCTAGAAGATCTACATTTTATATGCTATGACGTTCAGGCGATCTACTGAGGCGTTGTGCGTGGGCGGGATCACCAGGCAATATATCAGATGGATGACCAAGGCGAATGAAAAGGTTGAAAGAAACTGGAGGAGCGCGATCTTAACCGCTGAGTACAAGACATGTACATGATTTATTGATTTCTGCAGGCCGGGAGAGCTCTGGTAGAATCCACAAACATGTAGACCGTACGCCACTTCACTCACTCTACCTTGGTATTCTCAGAACAAACAAGTGTTTACTCCACAAATCATCCAAAACACGGAAGAGCAATTAACTGAAAGCTGTTTTAAAAGATCGCATCATCCTGACACCTGAAGTGGGATTTGTTGAAAAGGGCAAACCGTGGTCGTAACGTGCATGCGACCCAGGATTTGGTAAGCCGATATTCAACAGTTGTGAGATGTGACAGCTGGGCGGTATTCGTTGGTAAATATTGTTGATGCCCTCAGAACCATGTGCTGGATCGCCAAGAATATATCCGCCAACGCAGTGTCCCAGGGGGAAGTGTCCAGGGAGTAGAACAAAATATTCATTGCTTTTTTGCTGACCTATTGTTCCAACCCACAGCAATCCGTCATCGAACAATGGAATGGATGACGGATTACTGATCATGCAATCTTTTCAATTATATGCACTGGCAGACCATTGGAAAAGAAACGAACAAAAAGAAACCGTCATATTCTTCAAGACATGGGAGATTATCAGCCACAATAGATTTGCTCCAACCTGACCTAGTAAAAGGACGAACATGCCCAGGGAACCAAATCAGATCTGCTTGTATCAACGAACGTCTCAGGCAGGTTTGTTGTGAGACTTTCGTTCGTAAATGCAGCGTGGACGTCTTGCAACAAGCATGGACGTCTTGTCAAGGAAACAAAGTCTCCCTTGCATGGTTTGCTGACTTGGACGACGAAATTTTCCTGTGCTTGTCAAAGAAACAAGGCTTTTCTTGCATGGTTTGACGACTTTAACGACGAAATTTTTCAGTGCCTGTCAAGGAAACAAGGTTCTTGTTGCACGGTTTGCCGACTTTAACGACGAATTTTTTCGGTGCTTGTCAAGGAAACAAGGCTTTTCTTGCATGGTTTGTTGACTTTAACGACGAAACTTTTCGTTGCTTGTCAAGGAAACAAGGCTTTTCTTGCACGGTTTGCCGACTTCAACGACGAAATTTTCGCTGCTTGTCAAAGAAACAAGGCCTTTTTTGCTTGGTTTACCGCGTGCATAACGACGAAATGTTTCAGTGCTGGTCAAGGAACAAGCTTTTCTTGTTTGGCGACTCTAACGACGAAATCTTCCGGTGTATATTCATGCTTTTTGGTCCGCAACTCCAAATCTATGGATTATGTATGCACGAGGCTATAAGAGTAAACCATCAACACCCTTGAAACCCGCAGTACGATATGGATTACGAGGATGTGGGCGGTTTTGTCAATCTTGCAAGAGCTTGAGATGATGAATACGAAATCTAAGTAGCCACAGAAGCCTGGAGGAATATTTCACCTAGTTTTCTTTGATCGCTTATGATAATGAGTGTTTTGCTTGGGTTGAAAAAATCTGAAGGGTTCTTGGAAACCGATCCACCGCAGATACAAGTAAGGTAGATCGTTAGATTAGACCTCCATTGAGAAGATCCGAATTCCTAGTCTCGATCCATCAATCAGTGGTTGGGAAAAACGAAGCAAGACTATTGGAGATGTATCGT
>NMRB01000076.1:720323-738405 GCA_002633025.1 Notospermus geniculatus
GGACAAGGGGGGGGGGGGGGGCACTGATGAACACGTGTCTCTGATTTTGAGTGTCTGCCAAACAATAAAGCGGGCATATATGGGAGGCATTCTAATTTTGAGTGTCCGCCAAACAATAAAGTGGGCATTGGCATACGGGAGGCATTCTGATTTTGAGTGTCCGCCAAACAATAAAGCGGACATTGGCATACGGTTGGCATTCTTATTTTGAGTGTCCGCCAAACAATAAAGCGGACATTGGCATACGGGAGGCATTCTGATTTTGAGTGTTCGCCAAACAATAAAGCGGGCATTGGCATACGGGAGGCATTCTGATTTTGATGTCCGCCAAACAATAGGTGGGCATTGGCATACGGGAGGCATTCTCAGTCATTCACATTGGCTTGGCATGGACCGAAAAATTAATTCCAATGAATGAGTAAGCTGGTAACGGATGTAAAATTTCAGAAAAACCAAGAATTCTTTGGAAAACTTTGCTACAATAATGTGATACACCAGATTTACATGCCATTTTGGGCCTAATTAAAGAAAGGAAACGGCAGTAACCGAATTTTTGCATCGAACTACATACATTCTTTTATAGGAACTGCTGATTCGCACATACCCTAAAATTAAGAGAAGCGTTGGATGTTATGGAATCAGAATTGAAACCAAGTCGCCATGGCCCTTAATTTTCCGAAAAACGCTCTTGTCCCGATGTGTTAACATCGAACATCAAAAGAGACAGACTTACATATGGTGTTGGTGTTGTCATCATCATCATTGATTCAACATAACGCGAAGACTAAAAAAATGGCTCAGACCTTTCGTCTCGTATGGCAATTACTGCGTCTCAAAATCCCGTGGTGATTCATAGAGGCTCCAGTAATACGTATAACGGTCCTGATGAAAGCAAGCCATTGATTTCGTGTTGGGAACAATCAAAGAGCGATTATAATGTTCACTGCGCTAGTAGCTTATGAATATTGCCTTTGCAGCCGGTAGGCTATACATGAATTTCCACGTTGATGTCTACGTTGCCAGGAACTGAAGTATTCGTTCCGGAGAGAATACGACATGGCTGATGATTTGTTCCAACCACTAAACCCCAATTCATACTTCCTCTCACAGTTCAGTATGCGGAACGGAAAATGCGTTGTTATTTCATGCCTGGCTGGTTCCAAACAAAGCATTTTCCGTTCTGCATGGAAGTATGAACTCACCTTAACTCACGCCAAGTAATTGTTATATTAGACTTCTCATCGGAAAGGCCTACTTATTGTTGCCTGGACTTGCTCGAAACGTTGGCAAAGTCTAATCACAACATGCCATTGTTACAGGAGGTCCACTGGCATCTACAGGATGCCATTGATGCCTAACGTTTTTTGGCAAGGTCTAATCACAGCGTCAATTGTTACAAAAGGTCTATAGGCATCAAAATGCATTGTTGCCTCCAGTTTTTGTTGGCAAGGTCCATCCATCCATCCTGTTCTTATCATAAAACGAAAATCTCAGTAACCCAGGAAAACTCTAGGTTTACATTCATTTAGCTACGGGTATGGATCACTGTGGGCATTTCCGCATAGCAATTAACACGGATATCCCGAAAAATCTCCTTGGATAATGGCATTTTGCTTGTTCTTATTGAAGCAGCTAGTCGTGTAACCTACTTCTGTAACGTCCATACAGGAAGATCAGTAGGCGCCTAATTGGTGCACTTAGAATACAGAATAAGAGAGGAAGAAATCCTCTGGAATGGTAAAACGGGTCATTATGCGAGACCCGGGAAGGTATAACAATTTAGCATGATCAGGTTCCGGGAAGAGGACCGCATCATTTCTCCAAAGGATCATTTGGATTGTATTCCTGAACGAGGAAAAAGTTGGTCCCGACATTGACTGAACCCACTGATGCCTCAAAAGACGAAAAAACCTCCTTAGAACAGTTCATTGGCGATATTTGGAGACAGTGGCACAATACAAGTACCTTGTCCTTGTGATGCACAAGTGTAGAAATGGAAAACACAAGCGTATGACAAAACTGGCCCTTATAGGCTGCCACTATATAGAGCTACACGGTACACGGACACGACGGTTAAAGCAGACTTCACCAAAGGTTCGCGATCGCAAAGCTATTGTCAACCGGCGTGTCCGTATCCTGTGTAGCTCTATGTATTCGCAGACTTAGGCCCGTATTCTAGAAGCCTCCTTAACTCTAAGGTCCACTTTAATCTTTTGTATTCTGCCCTGCAAACAATAGCTAAAGGTAAACCTTAGACTTAAGGAAGCTTCTAGAATACGGCCCTATAACACGAATATACCACCAGCGTTCTTTAATGGAATTCGTCTGCGCTGCAAACCAGTCCACCAATCAGAAATGATGGAGAAATCAGCGAGTGCTTCCAGGCCATTTCACCAATTATCGATCACCCCGTGTACCCGGCTTGTCGTGGGGCGTTAAGACGGGTGCAACATGTGACACGTCCCGTCGTTAATTTCCGGTAACGTATGATACGTCACGGTACGATCGATCACGGAGGCGGAGATTACGGTTCGTTGTACCGTCTGTTCAAGCAATCAGACGAAGCCCATTGCATTTTTTCTCTTTTAAAGGCCAATTCATACTTCCTTGCCGACAGTCTGCGACTGGACATTTTTTTTGAAGCCAACTTGATGGAAGATAATACAACATTTCCGTTCCGCATACTCGTCGGCGAGGAAGTACAGTATGAACCGGAGCAAGATTCAAGCGCGACAGACCTTTCCAACAAAGATGGCGCCCTGAGTTCTCATCGTATGACGTCAGAAGCTTAATTCAAGTGCGACAGACCTTTCCAACAAAGATGGCGCTCTGAGTTCTCATCGTATGACGTCAGAAGCTTAATATACCATTCAATGGCCGCTGGCATTAAAGCTGGTCAAGCGAGCCTGGGGCCATATGCATAAAATATCTTAAGTGTAAAATTTCCCTTATCTTTTGTTTGGAACAATAGATTTAGGGAAATTTTACACTTAAGATGTTTTATGCATACGGCCCCAGGACACAAAAGTTTAGGTAAAATAATAGTGCGTTTGGTAGTGTTATATCATGCATGACCAGTGAATGGCCACGATGTCATGTGGAAAAGAACTAGTATAGCCACCATCTTTGTTGGAAAGGTCTATTGTGGACCCTACTGGTACTACACATTGCTTTCTATCGCGTACAGCCACTTGATGACGACCGGGATATGCAAGGAGCGAAAGTACATCTGCCCCTGGATTACGGAGTTAATTGATGAGATCAGTAGTTCAATGATTATGGCAGTACACGTTCCATTAGTTGTACGGCAGCGTGGACAATGGGCCAAATCAACACTGATGCAAGTCAATACTGGTATGACTGGACATTAATGCCAGCAATATTCAACTCAGGGGGAGCTAAAACAGCACCAAATTGTTGGATTTTGGTTTTTGCCGTCTCTTCGAGATAAAATCCGGCAACACTAACACTAAATCAAAAGGAACTGGGGACACATTATTGTATCTTAGCTATAAAGTACTCTACAGGCCACTGTAGACGAGCTAGATGTTTCTTTCCGACTGCACGCGGCACCGTTTCAGTTTTGAGGACCTCGGCAAAACTCTTTCACAGCTACCACAATCCTAAAGTAGTTCGGCAGGTTACTTCATAATTCATGCAAAAGAACACATCTTTTACCGATAATGCCATCTGCACGTATGAGAAATTCTGACTCCGAGGTCTTCTGCTTCATTGGGGAGTTTTCGCAAAGCCCCCGAAATGCCAACGCGAACGCCAAACCCATTGTTCGATGCCACGAAGACAGCACCGAACAAAAGGATAGACGTTCGCGTTGGCGTTTCGGGGGGCTTTGCGAAAACTCCCTAATTAGATCCACCTGTAAGACTTTGTTGAAAATACTAAGATAATGTGACGAAAAATTGACCGTGTGCGGTAGGCATAAGCGTAAAGAACTACATTTTACCATCTACATCATTATGGTTTCCGATCTCAAGATCGGAAACCATATTGTGTTTGGTCATGGTGTCTGTCTGTGTGTCTGTCTGTCTGTCTGTCTGTCTGTCTGTTCAGTCTGTCACACCTGTAACTTTGTTCCTGCAAGAGCTACAGACCTGATGTGACCTATCCCCGGGTAACATGACCTGAGCTACAAGATGGAATGAAAATTTCAGGTCTCCGATACCTGGTTCATGGTGAAATTGATATATCAAAAGTTGAGATTTTGTCTGTCACACTTTTGTTTCTTGAATAACTTGTCTCCAAGGCCAGCTAGAACACTAGTAACAAGTTCCTTCCCTATGTTTATGACCCTTGGCAAGATACTGGCATCAACGAATTTATTGTCCCGTGTCAGCATCATAATGATATTGATATATCAAATTTGATATTTTGACATATCAGGAAATCTGCCACAGTAAGCAACTTGAAACTGGTATCACAACGTCATAGCTCATCCACGGATGTTATTGCAACTGAAATTTTCAGTTTGCACCTGCTCGGTCGCATGATATTTGCTGATATCATGTTGAGATTTGATATTCAAATTTGATAACATGACGTAAGTCAGAATCTCGTGATGGTAGAAGCCTAAAACCTTCACCTATACCTAGGTTATCAAGGATGAGCTTTCAGATTACGCAATGACCTTGAAGGTCAGAGGTCAAGGTCAAGGTCAAACAGTTCTAAAGCGCAAATCTCCTCGGAATTTCAGGAGAAAACGAATTAGAAGCCTGAATTAACCATCCCTGATAGGCTTATATCAGGGATCCTGTTCCAGTTACGCAATACTTCTCAATGTCAGAGGTCAAGGTTACAGTTAATTAGCTCTAGAGTAGTAAACTTATCGGAAACCATTGACATCGCTCCGATGTCCTTTTCTTGTTGGAGCATGATGCGTGGGCCATGCAGGTCTTCATCACGATTGAATTGAAGGCCAATTCATACTTCCGCGCCGACCAGTATGCGAAAACGGAAAATGCTTTGTTTGGAACCAGCGTGGCGAGAAATATAAAACAGCATTTTCCACTCCGCATACTGCTTGGTGGTGAGGAAGTATGAATTGGTCCCTTGTATTTTGAATTATGTCATTCACGGAATGGAAGCACGTTGTAATATTTTTAGCCCCCAGAAATTGGAAAGCGACAGTGTTCTGTGTTTTTTATCCTTTCCCTATTGAGTAATAGCACGGAAATTGACAATCATCTCCATTAGAATTGTTATGTAGAATTACATGATAAAACCTATTAGTCATAATTGCGATTGAATTTACACCTTTGTCCAAACAGAATGCGGATTTTACACATGCCAAAGCTGTTTAATGATGCGTTTCAGTTAAATGTTTAGTAAATGGGCTGAAAAGTTCAGCATGAACCATTGTCAACTGCCAATCATCGACCTTTTGCTCGGTGCACAGGGTATGTATGGAGTAGACACGTACATGTACATGTACGTATTTACCACGGTTGCTATCCTAGCCACGAGATTTGCGACCATATTACGGTAAATCTGCGACCATATTACGGTAAATCTGCAACCATATTACGGTAAATCTGCAACCATATTATGGACTTATCTGCGACCATAGTACGGTTATCTCCGACCATATTACGGTAAATCTGCGACCATATTACGGTAATCTGCGACCACGGTTATCTGCGACCATATTAAGGTAAATGTGCGACCATATTACTTAAGTATATGGTAATCTGCGATCATTGCGGTGAATTAAGAATAAATCGTAAATTAAGAATACTATTCTGAACATTTCACTTTGTAACGCTGTATTTGATATTACATGCTTTACATTACCAGAGAAAAGTGTATCTGCATAGACCTACCTACAGTATTGCAACAGATGATAAGACTCAATTTTGGGTACAATCAACAGTCTTTACTACATGTAAAGACTAAAAATATGCTGACTAAAAAAATCGCTGCTTCCAATGACCACTACCTGAAATCACATCAGCAGCTGAAGCCATTTGTCACGTCATGAACTGGTGGGTACAACACGATAATGGACGTAATGAATCGGTGTTACGAAGCGTCCAACTTGTTAATGGTAACTTAATGGATGGGAAATGGTTCTGACCTAGAATACACCGATTTGACAGAGTGCACTAATAACGATTAGGCGCCTCATTTGCAGCACGCTTTCAAGAGTCATTACCTTCCTAGCTCGCTAATTACTAAATAACAACCGGGTAAAGGTGTTGCTTTTACTAACCGTTCGTTGCTGTTTTATAGTGCACAGTGTGCATGTATATTGGTAAGTAATACGTGTAAAATTTGCGATACTATGCACAGAACATTTCAGGTGGAGCATTATTAGCCTACCACACACGAGGACCCTCTCAAAGGATTCAGTATTATAGAAGCTTTTCAGTCCACAGACTCTAAAGAATCCGCCGTATTTGGAACCTTTAAAGGCCTGTCTACACGATCATACATTTGTTCAAAACATCATCATACATTTGTATGATGATGTTCATGGACAGATATTTGATTGTGTAGGCTGTTTCCCAACAAACTTGAACAGCAACCAACATGTATGATGATGTTCAAATTTGTGTGATGATGTTCATGGACAAATGTATGATCGTGTGGACTGTTTTCCCAACAAACCTGAACATGTATGATGATGTTCAAATTTTTAGCTGCACGTTTCATCTTGCCAATGCAAAACATCCCAAAAAAATGTGTGATGATGTTCAGGGACAAATGTATGATCGTGTGGACGGTTTTCCCAACAAACAGTTCTTTGTGGTCCTTTTAGGGTTCTATGTGGGTTCTCCAGGTACGATGTCAATGGGGACCCCGGCCCACTGCCTCGATAGTTGTCACTAGTGGTTAAAACTAGAAATGGAACTGACATCCCAGTCCCGATCAATTTCCCACACAAAAGGCGTCCATTGTACATGTACTGTACATGTATAGTACCTGGTTTTGATGTGGGTGCTGTCCTCTATCTGTAGCTAGGATCCCCATTGAAGAACCATTTTGGCTAAGCTACATGCCATGCATCCTATAGACCTTTCCAACAAAGATGGCGGTCTAACATATGACGTCAGAAGCTGATACCATTCAATGGCCTCTGTCTAAGCTGGTCAAGCGGGGCAAGTTTAGGTAAAAGAATTGTCTGAGAGGATGTTGTGTTTGTTGGTGTTATACATGTATCATGCTTGGACAATGAATGGCCACGACGTCATGTGGGAGAAGTAGTTGGCCACCATCTTTGTTGGAAAGGTCTATAGGGGCCGAATTTCCCGATTTCACAACCGCAGACGTCAGTTCTGGGTAGAGTGGTACAGCCGTTCGCTCTCTCAATCATTGGGCAGGTCGAGATCTGCCACCAACAAGACAGAAATCGACACACAAGCTTGGACATCATCATACAAATGTATGATGATGTTTTGAACAAATGTATGATCGTGTAGACGAGCCTTAAAGAATCCGCCGTATTTGGAAACTTTAAGGGTTCTTTGTCGTCCTTTTAGGGTTCTATGTGGGTTCTCCAGGTACGATGTCAATGGGGACCCCGGCCCACTGCCTCGATAGGTGTCACTAGTGGTTAAAACTAGAAATGAAACTGACATCCCAGTCCTGATCAATTTCCCACACAAAAGGCGTCCATTGCACATGTACATGTATAGTACCTGTTTTTGGTGTGGGTACTGTCCTCTATCGTAGCTAGGATTCCCACTGAAGAACCATTTTGGCTAAGCTACATGCCATGCATCCTATAGACCTTTCCAACAAAGATGGCGGTCTAACATATGACGTCAGAAGGGTAATACCATTCAATGGCCACTGGCACGCGAAGCTGGTCAAGAGGGCCAAGTTTAGGTAAAATAATTGTCTGAGAGGATGTGTTTGTTGGTGTTATATCATGCTTGGACAATGAATGGCCCGATGTCATGTGGGAGAAGTAGTTGGCCACCATCTTTGTTGGAAAGGTCTATAGGGGCCGAATTTCCCGATTTCACAACCACAGACGTCAGTTCTGGGTAGAGTGGTACAGCCGTTCGCTCTCTCAATCATTGGGCAGGTCGAGATCTGCCACCACTCACAATGTCTACGAGAGATACGAATCTCACCCTCGAGTAATCAAACCAATGAAACTTGAATGATTTCCGCATTGCTGAGCAGTTTTAAATTGAGTTTTATTTAGAGTTGGCCTTTTGAATTGCTATCTAGATCCACAAGGAATGTACTCTTGTGGCTTATGTTAACCGGAGTTCGAGATTGGGTAAGTTGCAGACCGAGGAACACAGAGGGGCGGTTTCAACTGGTAAGGACTGTACTCTGTCTGGTTCGAGAGACGCCGGTCTCAACTCTGGAAAGACGCCGATACAGGTCGCATTTTCAGCCCTCAGTGAATCTCGAAGGCTGAGAGCTTATCTCAGCCGAGGCACTGCCCAAACGTCAGAACCACCGCTTTGGCAGAAAGAAAATTTGAAATCTGCTATACATAACCAAGAAAGGAAGTTGAGTCGAACTTGAGTTGAAAGAAGCAATTCATACTTCGTCGCCGACCAATGTGGAATGGTAAATGCTTTGTTATTCCACGCCTCGCTGCTTCCAAACAAAGAATATTCATTTCGTTCCCGACCAATGTGCAGTGGAAAGGAAAATTCTTTGTTATTCCTGCCCTCGCTTGGTTCCAAACAAAGAACTTTTGTTTCATAGTCGACCAATGCGAAACGGAAAATGTTTTGTTATGCCACGCCTCGCAAGTTACAAATAAAGAATCTTTTCGTTTCTGCACACTGGTCGACGAGGAAGTATGAATTGGTCCTCCGTCGTTCTTCGACGCTGTTGTACAGGTGTTATATCTGCCAGTGTTTCTGTGGGTGAGTGTGTCTTCATTATTGTTTGGAAAACGGTGGCAGATAGACCGACAGGTTTCTCTGTGCGTCCTCTATTGTCCACTCGCTGCTTATTCCGTCATACAATAGGAGGGGAACACTCACAGATGGGGAACACTGGCAGATGTTACACCGGTACTCGTTGCGTTCGGTATCAAACCTGGGATATTCCCATTTCAATTGCTCCGTGCTGATACCGCATCTGTAGCTCGACCGAGACGAGTTAATGAAATGAACTGAATGCCACAGTCATTCAACAGGAACCTAATCAGAATTCTATTGATTAAGCTTACATTTAACGTTTCAACATTCAACTGGTAACGGATTCAAGCTGATGAATTAACAGATTAATGTACAATGTCATCTATCGTGACGGGATTCCATCTGATGACTCTGCATATACTTTACATGCAGTTTACAAACTACTATACACGAAAATCGCCACTGGGATCTAGCAACTCCTATCAACCGGGTCTGTGTCAATGTCATTCGTGACTTCGATTCGTAGATATCAAGAGCCTGCTGTTTGGTCAGCAATGCCGACCATCACCAACAGAGAAGAGAAGCTTGGCCCCGGAAATGTGAAACCTCTCTGACCTTGCAACTGCGATTGTGATGAACAGGTATATTGCATGCTACATGTGTATACTGTATTCTCGTGCCATTAGCGACCACTATGCGCCATTTTCTGGTAGTAATATATGCACAGCCGGGTTTGGCGTTTGTCAATAGGCCCGCCCAGAGACCAGCCGACCAACGCTCGTCATTTGAGGTAACCATGATCGAGTAAGGACTGGTGTATACTTGGTCACGGACCGTCAATGGCATGATGAAACTGATCACAGGTTTCCAAAGCGTGAATGTGCACACACATGGTTACCTCAAATGACGAGCGTTGGTCGGCTGGTCTCTGGGCGGGCCTATTGACATACGCCAAACCCGGCTGTGCATATATTACTACCAGAAAATGGCGCATACTGGTCGCTAATGGCACGAGAATACAGTAGTACACATGTACTTAGTACTTTTAATACGTAGATTTTTTGCAACTATGGGGAAATAAAAATACGTGTGAAGATTTCTTATGGAAGACGTAATATCGAGCTGCATCATGCTACCACACGAAGGTGTGGTCGCTGTAACGCTTCGTGCCATTGGGATGGCGAGAAAAAAATGTTACAGATTTTCTTACAATATCTTATACTGTATACAAGCATTCGCTCTTAGACTGCTTTATTCGATCTACATTGGTCATTGGCATTATTCGCTTCATCAGACTTCTTTCATAGTCAATGATTAAGCCATATAGTTCCAGGTACGCTACACAGGTGCTTTCACCCAGCATTGGAGGAGTTTCTCATTCGCAACGTACCTAAACACACCAGCGAGTGAAGTCAATTCGGTTGCGATGGACACCAAGTGCTCCAATCATTAGGTGAAGCCACGAGTACACGCCTACTGGTTCTCTTCTAGAATGTACTGGCGGTTGGAGCAAGTTAGTCTGCGATGACTTCCAGGGGCTTGATTCATGGCATCATTACTTGATGTAGGTATGGCAGAATCTCATTGAGGAAACCCAATACCTTCGGTGGGGTAGAGCCATGGTAAGCCAATCCCTCCTCGGCATACCCAGAATGGCATAGGACGAACACCTTGACTGAATGTTTCCTCAACTCTTCGGAATGTGTCGGCATAACTTCTAATCAAGCTAACGTTGACCGGCCGACAAGGTCATTTCTTTAGGAAAACATACCAATTATCGCTAGAGCAACCAATATTGCCTAAAAGATAGTCTCTAAAAAGATTCAAGGGAGAAGCACCGAGCCCTCAAGATGAGAATGAAATCAGTTTTTCAGAGTAAACCTTTCCAACTTTGGTCGCCAACAAGTTCTCCCATATGACGTCGTGGCCTTTCATTGTCGAAGCATGATATAAAACTACCAATCTCTCAGACAATTGTTTCACCTGAACTTTTGTGCCATAGCTGCTTGACCAGCTTAGCGTGGCAGCGGCCATTGAATGGTACTATTAAGCTTCTGACGCAATCTTTGCTGGAAAGTTCTCTTGGTGAAGCGAAAAGAAACATATTCAACCTAATTCGCCCATCGGCGTTTTCTCACGATCAAATTTTCTAACTATGCTGCATATTAAGGGGGCGGTAGCCATAAGGAAGCGCACTGCAAATGGCGACTGAAAACAATTCATATTTTCTTCAAGCAAAAAGGTAGCATCGATATCACTTTTTCAGAGAACACCTTTCCAACTTTGGTGGCCAACTAGTTCTCCCATATGACGTCGTGGCCATTCATTGTCCAAGCATGATATAACACTATACCAATCTCTCAGACAATTGTTTCACCTGAACTTGTCCCATGGCCGCTTGACCAGCTCAGCGTGCCAGTGGCCATTGAATGGTACTAAAGCTTCTGGAAAGGTCTTTGGTGAAGCGAAAAGAAACATTATTCAACCGACAATTCGCCCATCGGCGTTTTCTCACGATCATATTTTTCATCAAATTTTTTGACTATGCTGCATATTAAAGGAATTTGAATGTGCAAACGGCCGTGAATCGGTATATTTAGAAAATTGGTTGAAAAATTTGATCGTGTGGAGCGACCATTAGTTGATAACGTGGAATGTTCGATAAGAAAACGTCCAGGCCTTGCTTCTTCATGAAGCAGAAAGTATGGAAAGTTCCAACGTTTTCCTTAATTACCGACATTATTCATTTATCACGGGATTGAATGATACACCGACTACCGTCCAAGATCGTTAGCTTTATATAAAAGAAGCTTCAGCAACGTACTGTAGATCACTGTGTACGTTTTGGTGGAGGGCATCCATTATGCACACCTACAACACATAAATCAATGCAATAGCGTGTATATCTAATGATGTAGATCCAGTGACAGATGCCTGGGATATCATGGCAGTTTACTCAAATAAATTGGATGGTCCCCTGAGGAAGATCGCGGGCAATGCTTCAAGATGTGTCGGACTGCTTCATTTATCCAATATGTATGTAAAACTGTCTCACAAGACTGGTTTCCTGACTTCGAAATTTATGTAGAGGGCTGGTAATAAATACATGTACGTGTAGGCTATTCTTATGAATTTGGGTACAAGTACACGTACATGTACGAACGTACACTGACGGGGTTTATGTTTATATTACGGAGGTTTAGAAGTCAAACGATGAACGTAAACTTTACGACAACGTTATTTTTCACACTACACATTAAGCAGATTTTATACTGCATTTTCGGTACAAAAATAACGTTGTCGTTAACGTTAACGTTAACGTTTATCGTTGGATTTCTAAACCTCCCAAATGTTTTTGCCGACGGAATCTGGTGGGTTACAGGTCGACGTGACTCATCCTGAAACAAGTGAAACGGAGGGCCATAAAGACTAACAGCGNTAGATTTCCAACTAATCCCGCGAGTGAAGGAAAACTCGGAATCTCTCCGCCTACTCAAAAAACTGCATGATGTTTTTAAGTGCAGAATGAATGATACATCTCCTGAAATCGTGACCGCTGGACAATAAGTGCCATCTAATCCTGGAAAAGAAACGACTTAAGGGAATCTTGCCACCCACTCAACATTTTTTCAACAGCCGGCTTTATGTGGCATCGGAATGTCTCCTACTGGAAGGTTGGCACTTAGATCAGTGCCATCTCATCCTGGAAAAGGCACTTGTTGATCTAGTCCCATTGTATCCAAGATCATTATCGTAACGGTGCCACCTTATCCTGGAAAATGCACTTTGACACGATGTCATATCCTGGAAATGGACTTTGATACGGTGCCAGTGGAATATGGAGTTTGATACGGTGCCATCTTATCCTGGAAAAGGCACCGTAAGGCGTATAGACAATATCAACGATACCATGAAACCTGACCGCCGTAATAGCATTCACTATAAAAGAATGCATAAGTCATATTTCGCAAAGCATAAACATACATATAAATGCATGGAGTTCCGGTTACTTTTTCTACCGGTGAGTTTTTTTACATCAGTTCAGAACCGAACGCCAACGATGAGCAACGAGGGCATAATTTACATTGCTTCTCCATGATGTATAGGTACTTTACGGGATACCATATTTTTTATAGATTTTGTCTTGAAGGGACGTTGTTAGTCAAAGACCTATTATATTCTATACTATATCGTTAAAACTGTAGGGAAGGCAATCGATACTTTGCTATTTGCCTTCATTTATAGAACGGTGCCCCACACTAATGGAATCCACAGTGAAATTGCTTTGTTGTGCATCGCTGCCTTTGGTAAATTACACTACAAAAATACCAAAAGAAGAGCAGATATGCATTCTCGATTATCTATTCAGTGAAATTAAAGTGAAGATGCTCTAGATTCACCGATGTAAGACCGCTGTAATTGAATTTTACGGTATTTTTGAAGTGGTAGGAGAGTGCAGGTAGAGGTCTCATGCCTCGTAAAGGTCCGCACAACGCTTGCCTGATACACGTAGGCCTACTTCAAAGAATCAAGCCC
This sequence comes from Notospermus geniculatus, assembly GCA_002633025.1. Lineage (NCBI taxonomy): Eukaryota > Metazoa > Nemertea > Pilidiophora > Heteronemertea > Lineidae > Notospermus > Notospermus geniculatus. The sequence continues at coordinate 733,709 of NMRB01000076.1, forward strand.
TAGTTTTCAGAACACATTGGAAAAAACTGCAATCGACGCCTAGGCGCTGGGACCAACCTATGTATTCACAAAGCTGTCGTAACTTATAAAACACAGTGCGTAAACTATTGTTCATTTGCAGGAAACCTATTGTTCACTGTCGGTTTGACAAAGGATTTGCCTGCCTTTAAAAGTTACGTGAATAAGGTCCCTGGGCATGAACCCATGACCGTTGGTACAGGCGACTTGGTGTCGCTCAACCATTGGTCAATGTTCATAATTATCTAAGGCCTAGTGGGCTCGGCTCGAATATCCACAATCGTCCTTTGATCGGTGATTCTAGAGTATGTATCATGGAGATGCCATTAGTAGATGGAATCACTTGTAGCGATTTCTTTTGACATGTTTTGTCCATAGGATATTGTAATCAAGTATAACACGATGAATTATGCCAATACTACTGCGGTAGAAGTTTTCTCCATTATAGGGTCATCCCTCCAAATAACCACTTTGATTTCGTATCGGTGACATACTCGAGGATGAAACTAAAATCCTCTCTGAACATTCTGTGACGCTAAAGTGCTCTTGACTGCAAACCCTACATGACAGGCTGCAACCCCCGGCTGCAACCTCTGCATTCATCGAATGCATAGAGTTTTTCTGAAGATAACTGCTTGATGCAAGGATGCCTGCTCTTGCTGCAAGTGTTATACTTCATCGCGGATTGGTCTCCTTTTTTCACCTGTATCTGGTTCTATGAAGGAGATCGTTGACTTTTTATGCTGCATGAGAAATGGAGATGGCATGTTATAAGAAATGCGATACCAACTCCTGCATGTTTGCAAGATGATTGGTAAATGTCTAACCCTTTAGTACTAAGGTTATAATGGAAAATTTGCAAACGCAGTAGGGCCTAGCTATCAAAGATAATATGGTAGATTTACCAGTAGAAACCTGTTCATAGGGTTTCAAATTGGGATGGATAGCTTATGGTTTTATGTGGGTTTGATGTTGAAGCTAGCGGATTTTTTTGGAGGGGGAGGGGGCTCAATGCCGACATTTTCGTCCATTTGGCATGTTTGGAGAAAGTCTCCTAGGCATGTTGGCTTCAAACGCTTGGTACAGAAATAGCATCCCATTCAAGACCTCTACATAGTGTGTGTACTACATTTTACATTTCTATTCCAAAACATATCGCGATCCTTTTCTACACAGATAAATGCACGCATACATGAATTAGCACTTCAACAAATGAACACTGAAGCTGGCAACCTGTTAGCCTGTCGTCGGAGATTGCTAATGACAATAGATTCAAAGCATTAATACCGAGTTCTTTGTCCTTAAATGCAATGGAGTCTTGAGGAGATTACAAACCCATTTTTCATCAGCGGATTGGGTGAGTGGGCGTACTGTGACGATTGGAATGAGATGAAAAACCTTTTCGAAGTTTATAGATTTTGTCAGAATCATCGTCTAATGCACAGTTAAGTTTACATTTCGTTTTCAGCAGGAGCGAATTCAAGGGAAGGGGGAGGCGGCTCGCTAATTTGCAATAAAGTTTTGAAATTGAGCGTAAAATCTTTGAAATCGACGGTGAATTTTCAATTAATGTGCATCAGGCTCCCCCACTCTTTCTCCAAGTCTCGGATCCGCCCTATGTCGCACGACATTTTCGCATTGACTTCACCAACAACCTTGATTATCATCACAGGTAGAATATTGTGCTCTCAATATGATCAATTTATACAGTCAGTTATCAAAGTGCATTATTCATACACGCAGCTCGAGTATACAAAATTATATCACTAAAACACAGATTTTATCTCGCCTGCTTTATAATATGCCTTTGTACTCGATTAATTTTTTCATGTAATCCAACATAGAGCACAAAAACGACACACAAAATGATAGTAAACATAGTCGTCTCCGAATTTGGGAAATTTTCGACCCCAACCTGGGGTCTTCCTCAGGCACTTTCTAGTTGATTTTAGTTGACTTTCTAGTTAATTTTTTCATAATTTTTTGGGAATATGCTCAATAAAGTCTTACATTTGGGTCGAAGCCCAAAAGGCCCTGAATCCCCGGCCTGAATCTGAATTTCCAAAACTTCGTCTGAGAAATTTGACAGTGTACATGTACAACAGGCATAAGGCTTCCTGTACATAGAAGTATACGGTATTCGGTATACTCTATACGGTATACGGTATACGGATACGGCGATTTATATAGTATATACGCTGGGCTGAACTCGGCAATTTGGTCGTTCGATTTGCATTGTCGGAAGGTACTAAGTCAAATGGAGGATGTGTCAGGACGTTTTTTACACACAACCCCCGAGTGACCGAGAAAGGGTTAGCAGTTTGGGGGTACTCTGTATGATATTTCCTTTGCTGAATTATCGAACCTGAACTTTGTTTCACAATCAGACACTATGAATACCAATATTTACTTTGATTTTGATTGCCGGGAATATATTTCTGCTAAAAATCAACGAAAAAAATGTTTAGAAATGAATAAACTGACCAATCTATGCCAATTCTCCCGACCACGGTCACTATACGCATAGGAAAATCGTGCAAGCGCGATTCCTTGTATACGCGAATAGCGTGCACCGTTCCGCGTATAGGGCTATGTAACCCGCTCTTTGAAAGAAGCTTGTTCGTTTTCTAGTATACGCGTGCATTACGAAACGTGCACCAAATACCGAATACCGTATACTTCTATGTACAGGAAGCCTTAGAGTACCATGGAGGAAACCTCTCAATACCTGGGTAAACTGACGTACCGGTAAAAATATAATTGCGCTGGTAAAGAGACGACTTACCCTGAACCTCACCACGAGAGCACGATTCGAACTTGCGACCTACTGAACGTAGTTGAGAGCCACGATGCACTCTGCCTCCTCCTGTACTGTATATCAACACCGAATCGATCCGAAACGATAATAATGTTTTGGCTGCAGTTATCGAACCTGTTGATCATCCACCGTAACATATCGTCAGAAACGTGATACTAGATCGATCTGAATGGATTTGTAAATGTATTGTTTCAATGACCTTTCCCCATGTTACAACAAAGTAGTACCAGCATCCACATGATCTTCACAAGGTAAGCTACACCCCGAGCGTTTTTCGTCAGGTTTTGAGAACCCTCAAACGAGATCTTTAGCTTCGCGTAAGGGATAGTGAACTTGCCAGAAATTAAAGTGATTTGGGAGAATTTGGCCCGTGGTCATGCTTTTGCTATGCAATGGCCTTGGGAGGTAGGCGTCAACGACATTGCTTTATGGTCGATAACGTTTTGTGGAAAAGGTGACTCCGTATACATGTAGATATTCGGAAAACGTCAATATTTCTATAGTTTGAAAGGCAGAAGAGGGGCTTGCCCATGGTAAAAAAATTCGAACTGGTAACTTACGTAACGCTATAAATGCAGCCTCATGAAATCAGATACAAGTATTCCGAAGACTTCCAGGACGTAACGTACACCAAGACCTCTGGTAATACGAAGTATATTTCCATTTTGGCAAAAAATAAACCTGATATGGTAAAAAAAATTCGAACTGGTAACTTACGTAATGTTGTTCAATGTTGTTGCCTCACAAAAAATCTGATACTAGTATTTCGAAGACTTCCAGGACGTAACGTACACCTAGACCTCTGGTAATACGAATTATATTTCCATTGGCAAAAAATAAACCCGATGCCGAAGGTTACATACAGTGTAAATGCTAACAGGAGCAAAAACTGCTTTCAAACTGTCAGAATATCAGTGATTTATTTTACCTACCTGTCTGTAGTTACACAGGTTACAAATCCACGAACGAGCGAATATTGTATCGATATTCCCTGTGTCCGGTCTGCGAGTTTCCTCGTTTGCGAATCCTCGTGAACTGGTAAATTTCCCTGCTGGACGGTTTACCTGCGAATAGGCCGTCTCGGCGCTACCATCCCCAGAGAAGCTACACCGGAACAGCATATGCGCGTGTTCGGTCTAATTGCTCGGGTCGTGTGGGTGCGAGGAAAGGGCAAATCAATGCTTGGCTACAGGGGAAGTATGGTTAGATGAATCGGTAGTCATTGACAAGGTATACATGTATATTCATCGAGGTTCGATCATTGGAATAGGTTTCATACTCCGTCACATTTTCTGTCATGAAAGGCTAACCAACCACAGGCAGTCAATTGGCCGATATTAGGGCGGTTATGCTTCGAGAACAGCACGAGAAAGAAAAAACGACTTATGTCGGAGTTATTCGCGGAAATAGGTTGAATGTTGTTCCGCTAGAACATTCCCAATATGAGGGAACTTTGGAGTCCGTAATTTAGGGACGTTCAGGGGCCTCAAGCCGGTGACAGACTGGCGCGTACGCGGCGCGTCCTGCAGGCGTTCCGCCAATCAGATTCTTCCGTACGTATTGCGGTCCGTGTTACCGCCTCCCTGATTGGTTGAATGCTCTCCCGACGCGTTGCTTACGCGCCAGTCTGTCACCGCCTTTACTCACGAAGCTGTCGTAACTATACGGAGTGCGTAAAGGATTGTCCATTTGCGGGGAAACCTACATGTATTGTTCACTATCAGCGTGACAAAGATTTGCGTGCCCTTAAAGTTTACGGGGGCTTTTTGAATAGGCATAACATACATCCCAGAACGAATGGCGCGGCTTAAGCGGCCTATCCACGCGCAATATTATTGCACAATATGAGGTTCAAAATGGG
>NMRB01000076.1:742222-753938 GCA_002633025.1 Notospermus geniculatus
GTCTAATATTTATCTTTATCCACCTTGAGAAAAAAGAATGTTGCAGGAGTTGTTGATATCTGTGGTCTATATTATCATCATGGCTACCCACAAGGTGTAATGATTTGCACGTCATAGTGCATGACTAGGCATTCAATACCTGCTTCAACACTTGTGACAGTCAAGTATGGGTGGGGCTGGCATCCTTTCGTTGTAGTATTCTACAATAGGGAGGTTTCGAAATCAAACGATAAACGTAGACATTAACGACAACGTTCTTTTTGTACCGAAAATGCAATATAAAATCTGGTTAATGTGTACTATGAAAATAACGTTTTCGTTAACGTTTACGTTTATCGTTTGATTTCGAAACCTCCCTAATAAACTACAATATACGTACTAAACCCTATTCTCAGTCCAGGGCCGCAGCTAGCGTGTTTGTGTTGGGGGCATTCGGCTTTCTCGGGGGAGAACGGCCGTGGATAAAACTGCAATTCTTGTCATTTTTTTTCCGCGAAAAATCTGCATGAAAACCACGTTTTCAGTGACGTGTGTGTGGAGGGGGGGGGGGGTGATGGTGGAGGGGGCATTTGCCCCTGTCCCTATGCCAGCTACGACCATGAAGTCAACGAATATATCAAAAAGAAGATTTTACTACGTGTAAATGGGTGTCTATCTACCAATGCAACAATGCAGCAGTTGAGCGAGCGCCACTGTATTCGCCTAGGTATCTGGCGGTACTATCAAAGGTGATTCGCCAATTTCCAACACCCATGTGACAATTTTCGGTAGGGACTTCCGGCAAAGCTCCGTATCGTCAGTCCGCATCACGTATGACGTATGACTTTAATAGAAAATGCATTAGCTCGATACGTCATACGTGTTACGGACCGACGATACGGAGCTTTGCCGGAAGTCCCTAATGTGCACATTTCTGACCAATCGTATGCGGCGTTGCGTCAAGTCGTCGGCATGACGTTTTAATTTACAAAAACGACTGCGTCAACTCAAAATTACATACATGTACATGAACATTTTATACAGCAATTCTGTAGAGAGAAATCATTAAATTATTATGGCGGTGGTTGTGGTTAGCCAATTAGCCTACGTCATATTTCATCCACTAACGGTGAAATAATCAGTGTTCTGGCAAGTAGCATCCAATAGCACGATACCCTGTAATGGCATGTTTTGTTCGCCATATTGGCAGGGTCTTGCATTAAACAAGCATTAGCTGGTTGGGAACAGACTACAATGTACACTTAGCTCTTAGCACGCTCTAACAAGAACACTTCATGGTTTCCAGGCATTTGCCGAGATACGGTTTCCGAACATCGATTTCCGTTAGGTTCTGACGGCACCGTGTGCATCTAGAGCACCAGCGATGGAGTTAAGAATTATTATGAATATTTTACCCGATTTCCGCTGTGCGCTGCTGTGCCGTGCGTACTCGGCACGCTATGTGTAACGTGCTGATGATGTCGGGTCTGTTGATTAACAAGAATGTGCTGACGGACTGCATGGGTGTAGGTAAACTCCTCCCGTTGTTTCAAACCGCTAACCACTACGTTACCCGCGCTCGGAAAGTGCTTCAGTTAATGCGATCCTCAAAGCATCACTAATAGACGGCGTTACCTGTCCCCCGCTGAGAATCTGCAGCGAGTATGAATATACAGTGTACATGTACATACATGTATCTTAGCCAATCAGAACGTGTGTTACAGCAGCCTCGGTTAAACCTGATGATGGCTTATGATTGGACCACTGACTCGTCAAACAGCGCCATCTTTAGATGATCCTTCTCTTTTGGCGCCAATCATGCCAGTGTTTAGTGGCCAACTGAATATTGGGGACGAGTACATGGTGTAGGATGGTTCTCGATCGGTGGCGGTTGATAAAAACGATGATTTTGGATGTCATCGGTTGATACCACGGGCAGGAGAATCGTACTGTAGGCCATTCGGTGTGATGCCATTGGAAGGCAGACAGCAGGTCGCGTGGTCGAAGAAGTTACATTCGACAATCCAAAAAAGATCCAATAAATTTAGAAGACACTATAATCTTGCATTGACTAAATGCGAAAGGAGGTAAACAGCAACTACTACACAACAAGCAGTGGATCGCGGAAACAACATGCCAATCGATGTCTTACACACCCACCCCATTGGCTGATCCTGATTAGAGCATTTTAGCAGTCAACAAGTTGTTTGGCAACTCTTACGATAGAAGAATGTAACTGATGACTACAGCATCAAGAATATGCATTGTACATTACATCATAAGAAGCATGCAACAGTATTATACTTAGATGACTGGATCATAAGCGTTTCTCAGTGCAGACTAAGTAAAGAACGAACTCGTTTATGAACTGCATAACGTAATGATTTTACGAATTTAAATTTTTTTACAATTTTTTGAATGTACGAAAGCTCATTCAGTCTTCAATCTTCAAGCTTGAACTCCCAGACTTCAATCTTCAAGCTTGAAGATTGAAGTCCAATTTCAAACTTGAAGTTTGAAGTCGGAATCAGTTCAAGCTTGAAAACTGAAGTTCGGTTTCGAGCTTGAAGATTGAATGAGCCTTCTGGGCTTTCGTAATGAACTGAGGAAGGCTTCTTACGCCAAACATTTTTAGGCGTCATCTGAAGACATGAAAGACCCACCTTTTCAGGCACTGTTCTTTGCTAAAAGTGCCTTACAGCAGATTTTGGGATTTTGCGGTATAGAAATGACAATTTTTGTATTTAGGCCTACTATGATAATCATAAGCCAGGACTATCTTTCTAAAGCCGTTCACACCAGTGGACGAAGATGTGAAATGATATGTAGAACCACCGTTATCGATCTTATAGTTGAGTGTACGGTTGATATTATGTTATTTTCTTCCTCGTGGTGTGTGCTCAGCTTAGAATGCAACTTCTGTTTCATTATAATTGTACGAGCGAATCATAATAGAATACACCAGTCGTCACTTAGATTTATTTCTCCTTTCATTATTTAGTATAGGCGAACCTGGATCCTTTATCAGGAGCGAAATATGGAGAGTGGTGTGGGTTGTCCAGAGTCAGAATTAGTAGAACGAAGAGATGGTTTGCGCAGTCACCTGGATTGCGCTAGAATTGCTGCAACAGGCGGACTTCGGGAATATTCGGGGTGAGGTCGGGGTCCATATTAAACGTACATGTATTTAAGTCAAAGTGTGATACTTATCTTTTGTGTTGAACAAAGGATAAGTGTCACACTTAGTCTTAAGTAGTTTTATGAATATGGGCCCAGGTGTTTGGTGTATTAGGTGTTACAGGTCCTGTTACCATGGTTACAGATTCTGTTAACAGAACCTGTTAACTTGAGCCCTAAACATGGCACAGGATGTCAACAGCCTGTTAACAGGGTGCTAACACATGTTAACAGCCTGTTAACATCGGGCTTTTCCCTTGGGTTTTCCCCAAGATGGCGGCTACATGTATCAGATCTGAGGCTTCACCTCATGAATCTGTGACAGGGGCTTAACCTCTAGCGGTTAGTGTTAAAGAATATTTCAAAAATCACCAATAAGAGGAAAAATACTCATTTTCAGGCTGAAGTTATTCTGATTGCCGTTCTAAGATACGTATTTGGGATTTTTAGTAAATATGGACGCCTTTGTTTCCTGAGGTAGGCCTACACATATCCCGTGGCTCCAACACGACTTAAAGCTGAACGGCATGCGTAAAATCAGGGCCTCGCACGTTTTTAAAAAACGCCCGCGCCACAGCGCGGGCAGTACCTGAAATAACATGGGACATCCGCCATGTTTTAGTGGGACTCCAAACATGATAGAGTACCCAAGCATGTAGATGGCAGCACCTTATTTGCGTCCTGACCACCACCAAGTGATCAACGCTGTAAGTGTGTGTGCCTGTGGGCCTACATATCAGAAACCGAAATGCTGAAAAAGTATTCGAATGAAAAAAGGAAGAGCCCGGATCCGGATTCGAACCTCCAAGTATTGGCTTGGAAGACCGGCGCGTTTTCCACTAGACCAGCGGTCCGCTGCGTTTATTCGAGCACTTTTTGTCGGCGAAGTTATTGCGTATTGGGGTATAGTCGTTCCCAGGTTTCGCAAAGGTGTAAATGCCTATGTAGGCCTATGGTCAATTCATCGTCGAGTTTGGATCATATGGCCGAGGTTACAGGAAAATCACAATAGGGCCATGAACACGTCAACATTCGGTGCGAGGAATACTTGTGAACAAAATTTTCTGCTTTTGGCTATTTTTGACTATCAGGATGTGTATCAGGTGAGCATTCATTCCTAGTACTGTTTTGCGTCTTTTTCATTTCGGCTTCGGTTCTCATGACATATTTGCTAGGCCTAAATTGGCGTGTTTTTGTTTGTCCCTTAGCTCAGTGTGTGCATGTTCCGGAGGCCTAGTATGGATAGGCGGGGCCCGATAGGTGAAACATCTGCCAAGGGAATGCTGTAGGCCAATTTTTGAGTGTATGATAGTCTGTCAGGCCTAGAAGAAGTAGGCTACAACCAGCTTCTCAGATATTTGTTTTATTACAGCTGTTCCACCATTTCATGAGATGGGCGTGTACTGTCTGTATAGCCTGTACATACCGATGGCCTACATGGGCTTCTGGTATGTAGGCCTACATGCACATGTACATACAGCGTGACTTCCACTTGCTGATGGACAGGACGCAAATAAGGTGCTGCCACCTACATGCTTCGGTACTCTATCATGTTTGGAGTCCCACTAAAACATGGCGGATGTCCCAGGTTATTTCAGTTACTGCCCGCGCTGTGGCGCGGGCGTTTTTTTTAAACGTGCGAGGCCCTGGTTTTATGCATGCAGTTCAGCTTTAAGGGAGATGGAGTTGGGAATAATACGAAGAGCCCTCCACCTCAAGGACAGCTGAGCTCCCTTGGCCGACAAACCTCTAGTTATGACTGTAACGTTTTAGAGTCGAACATCGCGTTGAAGCGTGTCGCCTTTAACGCATGCATTCCTCTATTACTTTACAATTCTAGCGTACTGATAGTTTGCTTTGACGAGAATCAACGTATCGATTGATGCTCCAGGCCTATAGACAATCTTTTCCATTGATTTTGTAATCGCTTAGTGCGAAAAAGACGTGATCTGAGCCACGTATAAAGGCAATCTCTCGTTGAGTCCGATCGGATGAAAGATGGTAAGGCGTAATTGTCCACTTCGAGATATAACGCGGCTTAAAAGGTTAGCTACAAGTTACAACTATTATCAAACGGAGCCGCCCACCAACGCCTACGCTCTGTTTTTATTGGCTAAAATACAGAGGTGTTTATCGCCTGGTGGTCGATCCAAACGAGTCGAAGAGTTTTTTATTACATGTGATTATACATATTATGGTAAATTACTTTTCGAATAGCCAAAGTCCATTGTGTCGTCTTCGAGCGACGAAAACTGGAATCTCTTGGCACTCGAAAAATTTCGGCAGATTTTGGACACAGTAGGGGGGTTTCGCAAATCTGACGAAAAACGAAGTACGAAATACGAAATTCAACTTCATCTCCAGGACCTAATGTATTTCTGGAGATGGTTGGTGCCACAAATGTCCCTGCTGCCAGTGCGTCTTTTAGCATATCATGAAGACCGAAAGAGTTATGGTGCATCTTGAATTTTCAAATTTCCACTTCGTATCTACGAAGTGGAAACGAAAGATAAATTTCAAAGTTTAAAATACACCATAACTCTATCGGTCTTACGTCATACGCTAAAAGACTCTCTTGCAGCAGGCGATATTTGTGTTACCAACCATCTCCTGAAATACATTTACGTCATGGAAATGAAGTCCAATTTCGTATTTCGTACTTCGTTTTTCGTCAGATTTGCGAAACCTCCATAGTACATGTATCTCACTGCAAGCAAAATACGTTTCACATAGGCCTATTTTTCTTGAATGAGTAGCAACATTGATGCTACCTTCGTCAATCGATCAATTTTCTTCAAAACCATGTCATCGTGCGGGGTTCCGCAAGGCTCAGTACTAAGACCAGTGCTACTCACGATCTGTACGCTTGCTCGAAGAGAGTCATAAAGCCGCAGTGTGTGAAGTAGGCCGATATACAGGAGCAAAATAAGCGAAAGCAAAGTTTTTCGAAGAGTGAGCACGTATTAGGGAGGTTTAGAAATCAAACGATAAATGTAAACGTTAACGACAACGTTCGTTTTGTACCGAAAATGCAATATAAAATCTCGTTAATGTGTGGTATGAAAAATAACGTTGACGTAAAGTTTACCTTTATCGTTTGATTTCTAAGGCTCCCTAATATCTGGTATGGACCTCATACCGCTGAAGAGGTGCTCCGTAATATTACTATCCCGGTTTGGGTCATTCTGACCGCGAAAAGGGAGAATTTGGACAGCAGGACATAAAATAGAAGGGTCTTCTTTGTGGAGCAACAGAACACTTTCAAAAAGTACCAAGTGCCGAGCGAAAAGTAACTTACCTTTTTTTCATAGTCCACACTCAAATCGGACAACCTCCCAACTTGTCTCTTCACGCTCTGGTTGCTTTTCCGACGTCAGGAAATATATTCCCTAGTCGCCAGAACTTAGAAGATGTGACCACCGATTTTATTGGAATAGTTTTCACATTGACTGGAACGAAATGTTGGTCAAATTACTACAAGCCTGAACTTCGTCTTCAGCAATTTCCCACGGCACAGTGCGTTTTTCTCCAAATTTATCCCGGATGATATCCCATACGGTATAACAATTCCTTCAGTGAATCTCACAGTTGGTAACTGTCATCAGAATTTACATTTACTTCAGAGATAAGAGAGATTCACCCGTACGTGCTTCCACAAAACTATAGAAACAGCTGCTACATGTATTTACTATCCTACGTCTTGACTTATTTGCACGTAAAAACAGAATCACTGATTGCTCGCAGCACAGAATGACGTCATCACTTCATATCAGTCTTATATCTGAGACGCTCACTGCAAGCAGACGAGTGGAGTTCACTCTTACTCACTTCTGATTGCACTTTCTTTTTAGTTCACTGCAGTTTATTGCGTGGCCTAGTATAAAATCCATGCGTATACTGTAAGTGAGTTTGATATTACAAACTCCACCCGTAACTTACTATTAATTGATATCTCCAATAATTCAGAATGTAGATGAAATTCCCGCACTTACCGTGCGACCTGAGTAAACTCCTGCACTTCACGGACTGGACTCGGTAGATTGACGTAATTCAGATTCATGCATCGTACAACTGCCCGTAGAGCTCCACCTGTTCCGACAAAATTCTTGCGGACACCCGCAACTCGGTTGCCAACCGCTGAAGTGTTTACTGACAGTATAGTATGTGACTAACTCCGCGAGGACGCAAAACGTATGACTGGATAATCTCCCATAGAGTCGTTTTCCAATCTCACTTCCCCGACGTCCGGGACGAGCTCTCTCACTGTATGACAGCTCTCGACTCCTCGACTCTGCATCTTTATCGCGCTAGGCTAAGGCTTTGAGTTCTGCACTACTCGACGATCTATATCAATGTTTGTTCTCTCAACTGGTATATTCAAATGTGGTTGGGCGCCTGCAGAAAATTCAATATTTTGTATAATGCAATTTCAGTGATGTTGTGTTTAGGTAGACAGAACATGGGCCTCATACGAGAGATTGTTGCGTATCGCTAGCTTTCCAACATACATATTCGGGTGGGGCAGAAGCGTGTTTTGCTCATATGTTTTGGTTTAGCTGCTGGCATTACATTTGATTATTTCCCAGGGACAGCTAGATGGACAAAGGCTGTGTCCTGTTGGCTGCAGGTACTGTGCTGCAGTTGGTCTATCTCAATTTGTGCTATGACCACCAGCAACTACGGAAACAGGCCGCCAACACCAAGGGCAGTCACCTCTCGCTGAACAAACCACACAGGCAATGGACAACGTCGATTTTAAACTTCCAATAGGAGCTGTCTGTAAGTTGACCAACAGGTGTCACTACGGCCCAATTCAATAGCGGACCCATTCATTCTTGATCGCGCACCAATCACGTGGATTTTCCTGTGTATTTTACTATTGGTCCGCTAGAACTTTGCTGCCATCTTTTGGCAATATACGCGCGGCTGACTGCTCCTATTGCACATTTACTTATACCAGCTTACAGAATAGGTCAGGCAAATTGAAGATAAGTACTTCTGAAAATGGAGCCTCCATCTTGAATTCACCCCGCCTCTACTTCGAACATCCATGCACAGTGTTGTAGACTTAACAAGGTGTCAATCCCTAATCCTGGCGTTGTCTCGATCAGGTAACGGGAGACTTACCACCAGCACTAAGAGGACGCCATTGTCACGGCATTCTTTCGAGAATTTAAAAAAAGATTATTTGCTGCCCCTCCATCATTTACAGTAGTTCCCCACGGTGTAATTCTGCAGAAAATTCTCAATGAACTGTTTCGCTGACAGCTTGACTGTTGCCATCCTGAGAATCTCAGGTAATTTACCCTCCCTCGTACCCTCCCTCAAAGCCCTGAGGACATCCACCCGGTTTCGCTGGGTTAGAGGGACATTCCCTCATGTGTACTCGCCAATTGTGTAGTGTCGTCAGTTGTAGGCCTAATTCAACCGAAACATTTTTACAGCCGCCATTTTGGGAATGACCAAGACGGGATAGAAGCTTCGCTGTGATTGGCTGAATTCGGCGGAGTCCAGTGCTCCGCTGGCATGGTCCCCACTGAAATGGCATGGATGTCGCAAGGGTCTGAACGAAGCGCGAGAAGGGGAGCCGGTTGTGAAGGCCCTGGGTGGACTCAATGTTGCCTGTTCTGTAAGCTCTGGATTCCATACCTTTAGGACAGGCTCGCCGTTTCAGGAGGATCATGCCCAGTGGCGGAAATAGGCTACCCTTGCAGATTTGGTCTTTGAATTTCGCGCCTCCGCACTGATTCGTCGATGGGGCTCGATTTCACATGACGTCATGCGAGAAAAATTGCCAATCACTATTCTTGCTGTGTGAGATTTGGCGTCAAGGGTGTGAAACCTTTTCACTTCATCATTTCAATAAGTCATTCATGCGTGAATTCATACATTAATCTAATCATTCATTCGACATCGTCGATCAAACAGCTCCAAAACCTCGTGCTCGGCGTTGCAAAATCTAGACGAACGGCGGAATTTATAGCTTCTCACGGAGAATGGGTCTACTTCTGTGTTTTCGGCACGAAAAAGAACCGAAACATCACCTTTAGCTCATCTTGGTAAACTTTTAATGTTGATGCATAAATGATAAAATTGAAACTGTAATTCATTAAAGATATTGAAGTTGAGAAAATGCCCACAAAATAAAGAGCTCTTACATCTTGTCGTGTCATTCCTGGAAAGTCTCCCACGTATTGCTCGTGGTAGTCAAAGAAGGCCCACAGACAAACGTAGGGGGCAGTGGTCACCAGGTACAACAGACTGATGATCAAAAGACTAACGGAAGTGTTAGTCTCCCTACTTCTCCCTGTGAGAGACTCCGTCTGCCGTCGGGCCCGTATCAGGCCAACAATGATTGCACAACTGAGAATTAATATGATGAAACAAGGTAAGATATTCGGCAAAAGGTAATCAATGAGAAAAATAATGATGAATCTTTCTAATCTAGATTGGCTTGGCGCATAAAAGAAGCAGCCCATTTCTGCTTGGTTTTGGTAGACCCAAAAGTAGACTAATATTGGGCTACAGACGGCGAATGATACTGCAATCATCATGAAAATACCCACCCTGCGCACTTTATTCGAAATAAGTAGCCGAACCTTCAAAGGCCACCAGACACTTATAAACCGTTCTACTGAGAATAACACGATAAGGTAACTGGAAATAAATGTAGACACACGATAGGTGTAGCCGATGAACTTGCAAAGTATGTGTGGACCCAATGCAAACGGTGGGTCAATGAAAAAGTAGCCCGTTGGTGCTCCAAGGAGCCCTGTTATTATCCAACGGTAGGCCCCGAAGAGAAGAACGATGAGATCAGACACCGCTAGGGGCGCTAGGTACGTAATCGTCACCGCGTCCCGTCGTATGCAGCGTAATAATACCACTATTGAAAAACTGTTTCCACAGATGCCAAGAATGATGATACCACCCATTATGTAATTGTTTGTAAAGGTCGTGATGCTGGCGATAATTGTGAGAAAATCTGAGTCGTCTTGGGACGCAAGGGATGGAGACACAAGTGACGAATTCATTTCCTAAACAGGCGGGATTAGGGATTGATTTAAAAAGTGCCTACTGATCGTCGTTCTGTCCGGCCACTGGGTAACTTGTCCACACCGTCTCGACTCTCTCCCCTAGTTTTTTTCACTGTTGCGATCTACCGAACCTCCCAAAGGCGTATTATCTCGAAGCCCCTTAGTACCTTATCAGCTTTACGGCAGGGGGTTTAGAGAAGTAACGTCGATAAAAGCAGCAAAGTTCCTTTGCCCGAAACTCTGGCTTTGTTGTAACAGCGACCCGCAGTACCTGCCCAGTTTGCAGCTGGGACGATATGACTGAACTGAGAGATGTCCTCAGTTTCAACCGATTCTATTTTCACAACATGACAACGTAAAATGACAGTGTCAGCTAACGCTCTTCTTTCACCTGTCACACCAGCCTGTTTGATGACAGAATTGGACGTCAAATCTCTCTGACTTTTATATGAAATTAGTAAGGATATTTTTAGTATAAAGCTTTCCACATCATGAAAATGCAGCGAAGTTGTCTTAAAATACTTAAATCTAAGTTTAGCCGCCTTTGTTTCGAGAGAGAATGACAGGTTGCCGTTGTAACAATGGCAGTGCACAGAAACTTACATTATATACATGTAGTACAGAAAGATGACAGTTGGAGCAGTCAGCCGCTTCTCGTCAAAAGACGGCAGCAAAGTTCTAGCGGCCCAATAAAATATAAAATTCTCCTGATTACTGCTGCAGCAACCTTGAATGGGACCGCTAGGCATTGATTTGGACCTTAGTGACTCCTATTGGTCAACTGACAGCGCCTATTGCGTCGCGCAGGGTTTCCGTATTTTCTTAAGTTATGCTGTACATGTATTTCCGAAGATGGAGCAGCAGAGATCCATCTTGATTTTACCCTACCTTTACTTCTGGACATCCATCCTCGGACCTGAAGGTTTGTGGACACAGGTGTCAATCCCTAATCCTGGCGTTGTCTCGATCAGGTAAATGGGAGGCAGGACGCCAGAACTAAGAGGACGCCCTCATTATAGCGAACCATCCGATAACGTCGGACTCTCATTAATAAACCGGACGGTATGCTGTATTAGGGAGGCTTAGAAATCAAACAATAAACGTAAACTTTACGACAACGTTATTTTTCATACTACACATTAACCAGATTTTATATTGCATTTTCGGTACAAAATAACGTTGTCGTTTACGTTTACGTTTATCGTTTGGTTTCTAAACCTCCCTATTATTTTGCGTCATTTACTGCCCCATGTCCCCCGATGGAATTCTTCAAAATTGCCATGAACTGTAGCACTGACTGCTTGTCTGTTGCTTGTTCTGTATGCTCTGGATATATCCGTACCTAAGGACAGGCCCACCAATAAGGAGTGATCATGCCCTGTGACGGAAACACCCTTGCACTCTATTTGGCGCCTCGACACGGATTCGTTGATGGGGCTTGATTTCACACGACATCATGCAAGGACAATGGTGTACCATTTGCATTATTTTTCCGGTCCTACTAAATAGCGTCAGCAACAAAT